>JAVSCE010016341.1:0-14545 GCA_032199065.1 Smutsia gigantea
TTGGACGACTTTCTGTGTGAGAGATGATGGATGGAGGGGATGAAACTCGGGGTGATCTAGTTCTGAGTCCCTGGCTCGGGAGCCTGGTTCCGCTAAGGTAAGGGTGATCTAAGGTAAGGGCGATGGGAAGAGGAGCAGGATTAGATGGGAAGGGGGGCTGGTTCCTTTTGGAGAGGAGGAAGAGTAGGTGACTGAGACCAGCCTGAAATTCAGGAGGAAAAGCCAGGAGAAGGGATGAACGTTTGAGAGTCATCTGAAATAAGTAGCAGTTGAAATTTTGAGAATGCAGGACATCTATTAGAATCGTGAGATTAAAATGGAATTCAGGGGAGTAACAACAAGATAGAAGAAATGAAGCCACAAAAGAGAAGCAATTATAACACAACACGGAAAGAAAACACAGAGGTGAAACAGGAGGCAAAGGAGGATGCATTTCAAGGATGAATGAAGGAGCAGCATGACCAAATACTGTAGAGACACAGCATCACCAGACAGGAAAGCTCCAGATTTGGTAACTGGGAGATCCGTGTCAAGGGCTGGACTGTGCCCCCTCTACCAAAAAAAAAAAAAAAAAATTGGCGTTTTCACCCTCAGTACCTCAGAATGCGACTTTCTTTAGGAATAGCTCTTTAGAGTTAAAATGAGGTCATTAGGGTGGACCTTAATGGAGTAACTGGTGTCCTCAGAGACAGATACATGTAGAGGGAGGACAATGTGAAAAGACACAAGAAGACGGTCATCGACAAGCCAAGGACAGAGGCTGGAACAGATTCTCCCTCACAACTCACAAAAGGAGCCACGTCTGCCAACACCTTGGTCTTGGGCTTCAAGCCTCCAGAACTGTGAGACAATACATTTCCACTGTCTAAGCCACCCACGTCGGGGCCCTTTGCCATGGGAACTCTACCGGACTATGCCAGTAAGTTTACTGTGAGGAATTCCGGCGGCACACTCAAGAGTAAGTTGGTTGGAGAGAGCTGAAGTGGGAATGGGAAGTGAAGAAGTGGAGACTATACTTTTTAAAAGGTTTATGTGAGAAGGAATGAGAGAGGGACACAGTGCTTAATTTAATTCAGTTTCAAGAGCAGAGAGACCTGACGGCTCTCAAACACAAATGGCAGACTTTTCTAGAAAATTATTTATTTAAAATTTATTGGCATAAAGTAGTTCATAGTTTTGCTCATTGTAGTCTATGATTTTAAAATGTCAGTTGAGGTTATATTCACAATTTTGTTCTTGGTATTGTTTATTCGTGCATTTTCTTTCATTTTTCCACCAATTAGTCTTGCCAGAGATCTGTTATTAATTGAAAATTAAGGTTTTGGTTTTGTTGGGAAAAAAGACTGAAGGCAAAAGACAGACTGAAATTATAAGGGAGGGAAGGGATAACTGGGGAGCAAGGTCCCAAAGGGGTGGGATCATGGCCACAGCTTTGAACTCTTTGTCCTTGAGATTTCAGGGAAGGAGAGAGGCAAGAATGGCTGTGGGTATGAGTGTCCCTGGTGGAAGGAAGATGGAAGTAGACAGTGTTTCCACCCAATGATCTCAATTTTGTTCATGGAGTACGAAGTGAAGCCATCTGCTTGAAGGGGAAGGGGTGTTGGTCAGGGAATGGAGCGGGCTGAGGAAAACTGAAAACTGCGGCTAGGAAACGGTGAGGAAGCTGCATGAGGACCAGTGATGCTGAGGGTCTGGTCAAGCTGGAGACAACCTTTGCCTGCCAGGAGGTAACAGCGCAGTGTAGGCTTAATCCAGGGCCAGCATCTGGCAAAGCAGGAGTGCCTGAGGTATGGGGTACAAGAACACTGAGGATGCTACTAAAGAAATGGTTTTAATGCTCAAAAATGTAGACCAGATTTAGTAAGGATGGACAAGAGGTGAGGAAGGACCAGTAAAGTGTGGAAATGGGAAGATACCTTTGCATTTCAGATTAGGTTTAGTGGGAGCTAGAATGAGTGGGATCTTCGAATGAAAAGCTCCCAGGTGCAGTATTCTTGGTCCTGAAAACACAAGGCAGAGCGGTGGGAGGAAGTGGCTGCAGTGGAGGCGACAGAAAGGCCACAGGCATTAAGGTCCAGGCTCTGTAAGGGAGGGAGGGGCAAGGGGTGTGAGTAACACAGGCTGAAATCTTCCCAAACAAAGGCAGGAGCTGGGAAGGAAAATACCACAGTCCTCAAGGGACGTGACTGAATGACAAGATTTATTTAGGATGGTGATAAGGTGGGTGGGTTAGAGGATGACTTATGCCTAAGAGGAGGAAAGGCTTCCGAATGCTTTACAAGTCAGACAGCTCCTTCCCGCTGGATTGGCTGCCGTTCATATCTAAACTCCCAACATCGGGGAGAGGCAAAATTTAAGTCTTACTTGTAGATCCAAGGAAATAAATTTTAAGAGCTAAATGAGGGATTTTTTTTGTTCCTGATCTAAGAGTTACCATGTGCTAAAATTATACTTACATTATGAATGTTATACCTATACATACGTTATATTATATATACATACTTACATTATGTAAGATTACTGAACAAATTTTAGATAAACAACATACCAGAAACTCCTGGTGGCGTCTTAATGAATTTTCCATTAAAATGACTAATGACAGCTTCACACTTTTCTGTCGATTCCATCCTGTTCATATATAAAAAAGACAAAGATTTGTAGAGATCCCTTAGTTTTCATTTCGGTTTGTTGAATGCATGTGAATTCTATCTTATACGTTTATTGGAGAAACCTAGCAAATTTGTGAAGGATAAGGAAAAGTGTGTTTCATCTTTAATGAATTGTTGTTTGAGTACTTCTACAGGAAAATGAAAACTGAAAACTCGAGCACACTCTGAATCTTAAAAGAAATAAATTATATCCAGAGTGTTTAATATCAAGCACATCAAACATGATTTTTTCTACTTTTTGGAAAGCTGGCAATCAGTACACAATAGCTTTGTTAGTCACAATACGGAATTAAAAACAGAGATACCAGTTTAAAATACTAGTGTACTTAGTGCTCTTTAAACACAGATCGTTTCAAAGACGGTCTTTTTTTTTTACATAGTCACAAAATGACAGACTCAAAAGTCATGAAAAAACTAGTGTCAATCAAAGGGTGTGCCTTGTATGTTTTTACGTTACCTTCCAGTTGAAAATTAAGTTAGTAAAGTCAATTATGTACCTTCTCTGTCATCTTGACTTTGGGGGTGTAATAAAGGATGGAGCCTGACTTTACAGCTTTACTCTACACTACAGGTGGCTAAAAACATTTGAGAAACATTTCAGGGCAATTAAATTATTTTGGCTTATTTTTCTTTAATGGAAGAAGCATTGAATAGTCTACTCAAAACATGCCACAGTCCTGGACTACCCAGAGAGTTACATCTTGGTTTTAATGGGTAGTAACAGTTTTAAAAAGCAATAGGATTTGATTGGGCTCCATCTATGGATACAGAACTGCCATTACTTGGTCTGCTTTCAGACACCCACAGAGGTGATGACTTTAAGACAGTGCTGAGTTTTTCACTGTTTCACCTGGACCCTGTCAACCAATGAAGTGTACACATGGGGACACTAGCCTTGGTGACTTTCCACCTGGAGAACATTTTAGTTTTATTATAAAAATTTCTGGCTTAACAAAAAGAGCAACTGCCTAAAAACCAGAAGAGGAACCAAGCACTAGAATTTGCTTCATTACTTGGCAGCCTGACGACAATGGGAAGGTCCTTTCTTTGCCTCCATTTTCTGAGACAGCAAACAGTGACCAAGGCGTGTTTTACTGATCTCACAGATCTGTGGCAGATGCAACTGTCATCAACTAGGATAATGTATATGAAGTAGAATGTCAGCAATTTTTCTTCCAAAATCAAAGTTAATGCTTTCAAACATGCAGACATTATTTGCTATTGCACAGTATCAATAGCTGCCTAAATAATGCAAAATCAGATTTTTGTACGATGGACTTTCAGATTAGAGCTATATCAAAAACCAAAGCTCCTTCTGTTTAAGATTCTTCCTTTAGAAACGAAATTGGCTATTGCACTTAAGAATCCTTTCTGGGGAGGAAGGGATAAAAATAAGAGGGAAGGAAGTGGGGCAGTTTAGATACATCTGTAACATTTTACTTCTTAGAAAAAAAATCTGAAGCAGAATAAAATTTTACAATTGGTATAGCAATTGGGTTACATGGGTGTCCTATCATCTTCTTTCTGAATGTTTGGAATAATCTAATTCGTTGACTTATTGCTGATGAATCAAATTTCCATCTAATGAGGAAAAAAATACCAATTTATTTAATGAAATTTAGGTGCCTAAGCTTGCTATCTTTGAGAAGTTAAAAGCATTCTGATCTAATTCATCAAAATCTTCAGGACACATATTTTCAGAACTATTGCTCATGTGATTATTTCCTTGCCTTTAGTCACCAAAATTTTAGTGTCCTCAGGTTCAAGAAGTCTTAATGAATTTCCGAAAGATCTGGAAAATGCAAATGGATACTTACACATTTTAAATTCATGGTGTGACTGGCTTCCATAACCCTGCTCAATTTTCTCTTCTTGTTCAATTTTTATTTTGCAAGAAACTTAGTAAGGCTATTGTTGACATAACATGGAGCAGTGTGCTTACCTAGCAAACCCAACACCACGACTTGTACCACTGGAATCACGCAGTATCCTTGTAGAAATAACTTGCCCAAAGGGTTTAAGCATATTTTCAAGTTCTTGCTCATCCATGGACAGTGGCAAATTAGAAATATACAGGTTGGTAGGATCTTGTTCCTGTTGCTAAAACAGAACAGGGAATTTGTCCATTAATTTCCAAGAGGAGGTGAGATATTTATGTTAACACACGTAGCCACTCTTTTTTTCTCAGGTCCCTTCAGAGTGTTACCTAGTGAGATCATGGCAACTATAGAACACCTGAGTCACCCAGAACACCTGAAAACAGCTTAGACAACCTGTGCAGGTCAGACATGATCCACTGAGCCATTCTTAACAGATCTGAAGTGAAACTGCTGCCAGGCACCACTGGGTTGGAGAGGATGCCCTCATGCAACCACAACCCTCAGCTGTTTGCAGTGCTCCCAAAAATAACCAGCCTCTCCTCCACTACTATTTTTAGGTGTCCATTTTAGGCACACTATTGCAGAGGCAGTATTACTGCTAATAATTCAATCCAGAGACACAAAACAGATTCTGGACTAAGTCATCTAAAGTCTAGTGGGGCTTGCCCAAATTCCACCCCCCTCTAATCCAAGGCAGGGTCCTTACTACTTTTGAATTGGCATCGCCAATGGAAAAAGGAAAGCCCCTAAATTAACAAAAACAAGTAAACACAAAGCCTTTATAAAACGATAAACTCTCAGTGGAGCAAATTTTAGAATCTGGGTAAAGCTGAACTCAAGAGTAGATGGTGAGGGGAATTTTGCTAAATCATTGCTACTCAATGAGTGGTCCACAGGCTGGTAGTGATGTAATTACCTAAAGGCTTATTAGAAATGCAGAATCTAGTGCCCCATCCCAGGTCTACAAAATAAGAAGCTGCATTTTAACAAGATTTCAAGGTGATTCATATGCATATGGAAGTTCCAGATTAATTAGATCACTTCCCACTCACCTTTCCTTTGCAGAGACAGAATCGGACAAAAACAAATATATGCAACTGAATTTTCTGAGTAACAGTAACTGTTATGTATATTTACTAAGAATATGGTGTTACAGCATCAAAGAAAAAACTTATATGACAACTGGAATACTTTCTGATCAAGTCAAAATTCTGCAACTGTGAGATTGGGATAAATCTTCACTTTAAATCAAGCTTTCCTTTGATCTTTTATCCAATTGTATCTTGACATAGTGAACTATGCAGGCTTATGTTTTCTCTTTAATAAGCACTATTAATAAAGTCATTTACTGACATTTTAGCATTAGGCAAAGGAACAGCACACTTGTTATGTTTTAGATTTGCAAAGTGCACAGTACTTTAAAAATATATGTGAAGCATATGCATGCTTGAATTGTGTATAAAGTCTCTGCTTCCAAATGTATCCTAGCATTAATTAAACCTGAAACTTGTCCTTTTTATATTGTTCACTACAAGTAAATGTGAACATTGGTCTTTCCTGCTATACCTCTCTGGTAAGATTTAAAATAACCATCTGGTTTCCCAGGGAAATGGCATATATGCTGGTATTCCCTAGAATTAAAGTTCTCCAAGACTGAGAAGCTAGAAAGTACTGTCCCTGGGACTTCCTGGTTCTGACAGAAGGCGGCAGCAGGTAACTGGGCCTGTGCCCAGGCTCTCAAAGGTGGTATCAGTGTGGGCGGATCTAAGAAAAAAATTAAAAATTTTCAAATGCTCCATAGCAAGCCTAATACTTAACCTCATTAGCCCTTCACAGACTAAACAAAATGGTCACGATCTTTAGCTGAAATTAGGTAAATTCAGAGTGGTACCACTGACTATTAGGCTGAGCAAAACCTCCTATGACAATTACAGAAAGTATATCTTTAATGTATAAGAATTAGAAAGTGATTTAATACATGCATGACAATAATAGATAAAAAATATTTCAAAGTACAGGAAAAAGCCAAATGGTCTTAGGTACGTAAGTTTTCAAATTCTTCTGAGGTGGGGTGAGAGGTAAAGTCTTATCTCCTCATTTCCAGCTTTACCACCTCCCCCCACTTTGCCCAACTGATTACACAGCTCCTCAATTAGCCATCTCATGTCAGCTCTAACCTCCCCAGTCCCTGAAGCTTCGCTATTACTCCCTGGGGAATTTTGGTCTGAATGGCCAGCCCAGATGGGGTCCTTTCCCTCTCGAGGTAGGTACTGTGGGGCCTCACACAGCCAAAGGTACTGACAGTGCATCTCATACACCCCAGGTTCTCTCATTACAAAATAACCACCACTTCAGTTCTGTCTTCCCGATGCTTACAGTTAAGCAGGGGGATAGAAACACATGTAATAAATGTTATAACAGTTATGTGTACAAATCACAATGGAAGGTCACCTAGGGGAGCTTGTCTTAGGAAGATTAGGGAAGACTTTTCAGGAAGAGGGCATGACATTGAGTTGAGACTTGAGAGACAAGCAGAAGCCATGGGGCTGAAAGGAGATTGTAAAAGGCTCTCTAAGGAGCTTCATTGTATTTTGTCAATCACTGCTACATATAGTTTTCCACTTAAGCACTGCTAACAGCAAGAAGGACTATGTACCCTCAAGAGTCTGTTCCAAAGGCCAAAGTAGCTTTGTCAAAGCTGGAAAATTTCCTTGAAGCCTTGTGCTTTATCTTAAAAAAAAAACAGTCATGTAAATTTTATAATCTACACCCTAACTATCTGAGTTTAACACAGAAACGAAAATTTCTGACCTAATACTTTTAAGTAATACTGATAAGCCATGGAGATAAGCCATGTTTATCCTGTGATTTCAGGTACTCTGGTGGGAAGGGGGAGAGTAAGAAAGAAGAAAAGGAATTGCTGTCCATGTACTGCAGCTGGAAAGCCATGCCCCTAAAAAAAAGGAAGCTTTTCTGGAAGCATGCAAGCAAGGGAGTGATACTATCAAACCTATCTTACCAGAAAGATTTCTGAATCATGCTTAGTCAGATTGGATTAAAGCTGGGAACTCCCTAATTAAAGAGCATTAAAACACTCCTTAGACAAAGATATGGCACAAAAAATGTTACATAAAAAACATGAATTACAAATATTGTGGACTTTCTAAATTACAAGTATAAAAATCTAAGTGACTAATATTTAAGAATATTCATAAGAGAGCTTGTCATATCTGAAATTATTTTTACTTGGGGTTGACAATGTACATACTAAGTACTTCCTAATTCTGCATTTTAGTGCTTTTATTACTAAAATATTAATAAGAATATTACAATCTTTGAAATCTTGATTCAACTTGAAAATTTAACAATGAAGAAGAAAAAATTAAGTGCCAAAATCAGAATCCAGGAAGAAAGCGAGCTTGTAACACATTCTTTGATAACTAGGGAGACAGAGTAGACCAAATCAAGGAAATATTTCCTGTGATTTTAACGTATTTGTTTTCAATAGCAACAACTCTCAGCCAATTAGGCTTCTTCATCTGGGATGAGCCTAAGAGCTTATGTTATTTATCTTTCTTTTCAAATGGTCTACTTCATCCTGCAAACACTGACTGCAAAGCTGTAATAATTGAAAAAAAAAAAGAGAGAAAAAATTCCCAAGATGGCCACACCGGACACAAAAATATTTAATCCTGAAGGTGTCCACACATTCTAATCACCATGCATCATCGCGAATGAAATATATAGTACTTGCAGTAAGTGGGGAGTGGTTCTTGAATGAGGATAATTGAGTTTCTTTAAAATCAGTGACAACCGAGCTGTTTTATTACATGCAATGCTATGTCTCAGAAAACAATTATTCTGTCAATTATGGGTGACCAAATACAAAAATGGGCCTCTTTATATCCCTGGGCATGGAGAGGGTTCAATGGCTTCTCTAACAAGTAGAAAACTAGATGCCACATTGGCCGCGAGAAGGATAAATGGCTACTAATGTTCACTTGAGTAGAAAAGCACGGCTCAGAGGCTCCGCATGGTGTGAAGCACTCAGTCATCATCTGAAAGAAATTAACAAAAACCTCCCTGTGCGTGTGGAATGGTTCCGAAAATGCAAGAAAGAGACTTGGCAGGAAGACCCCACATCTGTTTTCTCTTGCACTGAATAGGTTCACCAACCAGCAGATAGCTGCTTATGGGCATGTGAATGCAAACTGCTTGAAGCACGGTAGACTTCTGTGTGGAAGGGGGATTAAATTCCTGCTCGTTTGACTGCCTATTTACTGAAAAAAAGGTGCGTGTTTACCACCAGGCAAATAACATACAATAATCTGCCACCTCCCACCCAGCAGGCCTTAAGAGGCATCACTGAAAGGCCTACACAAGTCACTATGAACAGATTATCACCAACGCTGATTTGAGTTTTACATCTCTTTGGCTTGTTATCTGAGTTCTTCTCTTCTTTTCATAGATTCTGAGCCTTCTATTTAAAAAATGCACACATTTGAAACAAATGCCAAGTTTAACAAACCATAATGGCTTTGAGCCTTTCAGAAAACCTTTTGATAAGTGTCATTAAGGGTATTCTATGGATAGAGTGCACTAATTTTTAAATGTCCAATTCTTAATTTTCCCCTTTATTTTTTCTTATTACATAAGAAAGCAAGCCTTTAATAAGTGGCAACATGAATTTTTAAAACCTTATGTAGAATCCTGATTAATTCACCAAAGGAAAGGGGACAGTGATGGGTCCCTTATCACTCAACCATGGGGGCCAGACCTAAATTTCTTTTAAAAATTGTCTCCACAAAAGGTGCCTGCCAGGGGCTTCTTCATCCAGATAATTGAGGGGCTAAGCCTATCCCAGATACTCACATTCATGGCTCTATGGTACAAAACAATGCACCCTCTTGCACTTAAAATACCTTTGTAACTTTAATGATACAATAAAAAGAAAGTAGGTCCAGGAAACTCAGATATTATATAGAGACCTGAAGAAATTCATACAGGGCAGTGTTGGCACAGTGCCAATGTCTCTGAACCTGTGTACTTGTTCCTTTCCTACAGATGATGTAGAATGGGATCGTTTTTCCTAGCCAACTGACAGTACCAAGCCTGCTAAGGGGTCTTTGAACAGTGCTCGTTATCAGCCCACAGGAAAAGGGCACTCGAGGTGCCCTGCGGATGGGACATGTAGTGTCGATCTGTACCCAGTGCAGTTCTGCCTAAACTTCTTCAGAACAGTACCTATTTAATACACGGTGCTGCTTAGCATCGCCGGCACTGGGAAGATGCCTAGGTAAGGGATCACGGTGCCTTTCTAAATGAGGCCTCTCTATTGGTAGCAGGTCGTTAGCACAGGCCTCTTTCTGACTTTGTTTCAGCAGACGCCACAAGCGTGGGTGCCAGGCATTCCCACATTCCAGAGTGAGAAACTGACCACCTGAAGAGAGTCTGCGCAGGGGCTGGCTGAGAACAGGCTGGGGAATGCTTCCCTGCCCAGCCACCTCCTGTCTGTCTAAGAGGTCGGAGTGGCTAAGAATGAACCTGTAGGTGGAGAAAAATGCTGACGTGTTCCGAGTCCCACCATGTGGGCTGCTTCCCTAACACTGCCAGTCAAGCAAGAGGGGCTTCAACAGACCACTCGGGAGGCTTGATCTGCGTCCTAGAGCCTGGTGGACACTATGAGCCAGTGCCTCACTTATGCCTGAGGAATCTAAAGCCGCTATGAAGGCCAAAGAGGTCCCAGCAGAGGGGGCTGCTCGAGAACAGACCTTTAGGTTTTCAGGAGCTTACAGTCTGAGGACATGTATTCGCTAGCTTCAGAGAACCACAAGGGAAAAATTAATTTAGGGTCGACATGGCAGGGTAAGAGATCTCCGAAAAACTCTAAAACATTCCACAGGAGAAAGTGTCAGTTCTTCACCTGGCCAGAGGAACCACCCCCAGATTACATCATGGTCAGGTCAGAAACCCTGCCCATCCTTCACCACTGCTCCAAGTTGGAAGGGTTAGAAACCGCAGCTAGCCAGACGGCGGAAGAGTGGGAACAGCACAGGTTTGGGAAATAGGAAAGAGATGAATCATGTTCCAATCCACTGCAGGTTTCCTACTTAAGATCAGACCTGAGCTAGGGGAGGGTAGAAGCTTTAACATCATATGATACTTAAGATTTTGTCAAATGAACAGGACTGCACATTTAAATTACAGGCATTACACTTAACACTAGGGATGTGTGCTTGAAAATCTGACATTCAGCATCAAAACGTTAACCAGGAGCCTATTCACATTCCTTCAAATAAGAAAAAGTTACAATGTATCACACGCTAATAATCACAACCCCAATCTCTTAAAGTGTAATTAAAATACTTTCCTATTTTCTTATCATTTCCTAAAATGTAACTTAATACGTTTGTTACATATCTCTGTTATGTATGTATACACACATGTAATAGATGGTAATATTGGGATGGAAACCTTTAAAACATTGCTTCCTGATCACCAAATCAATATGGTCATTAGTGGACAACTGCTTTGTAAGCTATGATTTCTCACAGCACCAGCCAACATCCAAGACACATCTTTTTCACTGACTCTCAGCAGAGTTTTCAAAACCTCTACATACGATTCCGACATTTTATGAACTGTATTTGGAATATAACTTGAGACTTCCCATACAACAACTTGTTTAGGATGTTGTGTTGAGGTTGGTATAAATACATATAGAAATGGCTGAAAATGTACTGAAAAATAATCGTGCTCCAAGGAATATGAATATGAAAAATCAAGAGGCATTCTACTGAAAAAAATTAACCAGAAAGACCTGAAATGAAAGAAGCAAATGAAGGGACTTTTTAAAATAATGAGAGTGGCCAGAACATTCATGGGACCTGCCCCGGATCTTATCCACGAGAGGAAGAAGCAGGAGCTTCAAAGAATAGAGGAAATGGACAGAGCAGAGGGAAAAATAGAGCTGCTTTCTGATTGTGTTGAAAATCCTGCTTATAAAAATGTATGATTACCCACTGTTTGCAGAGGCAGATTAAACATTCTGTAAATCATTATACAACATAGGTACTGCACATTCACAAATATATTTAAAATGTTGTAATCATTGTTTTTCAACAATGCCATTGGGCACTGCTCTTTATTATGGACAAATAATCTGAAAGTCACACTGCTTAATATTTATGGTTCCTGTTTAACTTCTTACTTCTGGAGTTCAAGAAAATCTGAAGTAAGTCCAACTCAAGCCAAAACTTTAAAAATATCAAAAGTAAAGGATTATGTTAGAAAGGCAATCCCTTTCACTAATTCCTGAAATATTTATGTTGATTTTTTAGTCCAGGTAACTATCCTGGTAGCTGCGTATATGTCCTTCAGCAGCCTTCAGGTCTTGGCAGGTAACACGTCTCTTTGCCAGAGCTCCTTAGCATCCATAAATCTTCTTTCCTTATGGAAATATGAATGCTCCTCAGGGAATGATCATGTGCTACTGTTCAGAAGTAGCAGAGGACAGCACAAAATTACTTTCCTCTACAGTTCAAGAAGCCAGGTAATATAAAAATTATTGACCTTTTGAAAAGAATACACAGAATATCAAACTGCCAAGTTTAGGCTTGAAAATATTTTCCACTGCAATTCAGGATCACAAATGTAAAATAACATATACATAATTATATGAATATCTTAGTAAGTGCACTATAGTACTAGATATCATAGAATCCAAATTTACATTTGGGCAATAAAGACTGGGGCATGAATATCCCTTCACCAACAGTCCTCATCTAGCATACCAAAAGTTCATCAGAAACAAGCTTGAATAAAGCCATTGTAGAACTAGTGAAGAGTAGCTTCAGATCCCATAAATAACCAGTGTCTAAAAATGCCTGACTTTTGTACAGATTCAAAACAGCATCTGTAGCTGACACTGCATTAAAACTACTACTGAGGACGTGGAGGCATGGGACAAAAGTCTAGAAGGGTCTAGCAGTGCCCAGCAGTGTCCAGAGTTAACTGGTTAGATGGGATGGAGGAAAGGATGCCCATGGTGACAGGAAAAGCAACGTGTCAGGCTTCAGAACCAAAGCCAGGCACCAGAGGAGCGATTACGGCTTGCAACTCACCTTTGCCATTTGAGCTTGAACCCCACTAGCCTTCAGGGCAGACACAGCTTTCTGAGCTGCTGCAGGACTGTCAAAGTCGACAAAACCATAACCTGAAATGCAAAACACACTCAGTTTTTCACCTATTATTTTATGATTATGTGAAGAGTGAAAAGAATGACTCCGTCTGGTTTCAGATGCAGGCAACAGAAACAAAAACCCTGCCATCCCGTCACAGGTCTCACGCTGTGACAGCTGCAATACAGCAGCCTTCCCAGGCTGTCTTTCCCTGTCATTGCTCATGGGTTAGAGAAGTTTCCCTTCAAAGTAAACAGAACCACTGTTTTCATTTTTCAGATCTTTTTCTCAAGTGTCCTGTACTTACTGGGGAGGAAGCATTGGAGTTACCAAAGTTAAAAGTAAAAAAAATGAAAAAGGAAAAAAGTCAACTTCAGAGAAATAGCATTTTTGATGATTTGGTAAAAAAAATGGAGTCACCCGACAGAGCTTACCAGTGACAGAAATTTATGTTTATTCTACAGACAAAAAAAAAATTATACTTATTCTATAATCTGATAGATACACCTTTCTATTAGATAATCCAGACGTAAAATAATACAATTTTAGTGCTTGGCTAAAAACATCACTACTTATTTACTTAGCTCATGATCTCCCTTCAAAATAACGGGGGGAAAACGCTTCTACATACCCAAAATAGCGGTTTCAGCAGTTATGCCCTAAAGTCTAAAAACAAAAAATAGAACAAACAAATAACCTCCTAAATGAGGCCTCTGGTTCAAAGATTATTTATCCACAGCTTTACAAACACTTTTTTATTTTATTAAAATATCACTGATATACAACCTTATGTTGGTTTCAATTATACGACAGTGGTTCAACAGTTACCTGTATCATTAAATCCTCACCTCTTCTAGGGCTATCTGTCAACGTAGTGACATGTCACAGGATCATTAACTGTATTCTCTGTGCTTTACCACCATCCCCATGACCAACTCGTAGTGTGACTGAACTGTTGTGCCTCTTTATCTCCTTCCCCTCCTCCCCAGCCCACCCCAAGCCCTCCCCTTTGTTAACCACTAGTCCCTTCTGGGTGTCTATGAGTCTACTACTATTTCGCTCCTTTTGTTTCGCTTTTTACAAACATTTTTAACAAGCTGGTCAGCTTTTTTCCCCAGCTACAATGATCAAAAGTCAGGAAATTAGGAAAGAAAGGGGTAGTTTGAGGGTACGGCTGCTACAAAGTAAGCATGAGGATGGTATCTAGTAGTGAAAGTTGGTAACAAGTAATAAAAGAGGAAAACTATGCAAAGAACAGGACTTATGCAACATAAAAGCAGAGCCCCATGAATCTCCACCGATCCCAGGAGCATCATTGTATTGAAGTAGGCAATCGCTGATTTTTCACTGTGATAACTCTTAAGTTATTGAGAAAAGGTTAAATTATATTTAGCACACTGGTTAAAAGATCAGGGTGCCAGGGAAAAATACCAACAGATATTTTCCTGGAACTCAAACCTATTACAAAATTAATTTTAAATGAGTAAGAATACTTTGAAAAAGAAAAGTACTGTTTGAAGGTTGCATAGAAGAGTCACCAGTCCTCTCCTTCGTTTATAGATGCTATTAAAGCTGTACTTGTTTAGACTGTATGGTACTAGTGTCAAAATAGACAAACACCCCTATCAACAAGGCCAAAGAGAAAGCTGGAGAAGGTCCAAAAGTCAGTTTGCAGTATAAGTAGCAAAAATATTGCCTGGTAACCAAATAAGTTGTAATGAAACAGAGTAGACTTATCGATTACAGAAATAGATGTTTGAGAGATGACTGTTAAAGCTGAAACAACAAACAGCTTCCTTCTATTACTTGGAATTGG
>JAVSCE010016343.1:0-53119 GCA_032199065.1 Smutsia gigantea
GATGAGGCTCCACCTACGCCTCCAAAAGGACAGGCTGTTGAAAGAAGCTGGGGCCATGGTTCATTTGTGCATGGGTTATACAAACGTGGGCTTTTACTGTTAGAAAATGGGGGTTCTTCTGGTTCATCCTGGTTCCTTCTACCTATTCCCATCTCTCAGGAACAACTAGTTCTGGGCTGACAGAACACCCTGGGTCCAGTACAGAGCTGGGAGACTGAAAGAGTCTCTAAAGGCCGGGGACAGAAAGGTATCATGGAGTCACCCTATACTCACTGGACCTCCCTCTGCGCCAGCGCATGCTCCTGGGCTCTCAGCCCATCCCCACCCAGCAAGTGCACGCACACACACACATTCTCTCATCAAGACTCTCAGTGCCCTCCTGCCACTACACACACTCCTACTCACAATCATCTCCACTAGATGGAGATACTCAGGCATGCACGCACACACACAGTGCCATCACAGACTCAAAGACAGCCACACACCCACACTCACAATGTCTACACCATCCGTATGTGCGCATTCATACCTGTATGTAGGACCCTTGAATTCACACACCCAAGAGCCATGTACACACTTCTGCCCCCCATACACAGACACACAATCACCAGCACTCACATACAGATCTTTGCTCACCCATAGGAACACACACTTGGACCTACTCTGGCTAATCAGGGGGCGTATCTGGGGCCCAGTGGGAGCACGCAGTGGTGGGCACTGGAGCTGTGGAGAGGGCTGAAATCCCTGTTCTGTTCCCCATTCCTCACCCTCATCAAGTCCAACATGGCTAATTGCATGAAAACCCCATCCCCATATAAGGAGATGGTGTGGCTGGCACAGCTGGGGGGAAAGAGTGGGCACAAGTCACATATCAAATGCCAGAGACCAAGGGCCACCCACTCCTCAAAGGGACTTAATATTCCAGCACTGAAGAACAGAGCCAAAGACTCTTTCCACACAAAGAACCTGCAGCCAAGGTACCATGACCGCACTGCAGAGACCCAGATCCCAGCCAGGCAGTCTTGCACCAGAAGGTACATTCCTCAGAGAGCCCTCCGCTGACCGAATCTCCATCAGGCCCCAGTGTTCCTTGCAGGGCTCCCTGCTTTCTTGCTAGAACTTGCCAGATCATTTGCAATTCTACCTTTATTTTGCTGCTTGTTTAATGTCTGTCTCCCCCGCCCCTCCAGACTCTGAAAGAGGGCCTGGCTAGTCTGCCTAGGTCATTGCTGAATTAGGGGCACCTAACACACGTGCCTGGGGTGCTCAAGAAGTGTCTTCAACTGACGGTTGGGTTAGTGGGTGGATGGATGGATGGATGGAGGAGAATGAGCCTCGTTCAGGGAGGAGCTGGTGAATCAGCCCTCTGAAAAGATCTACCCTGTGGTGACCCTTTACCCTTTGCACCCTCCCTCAGGATCTGGCAGCAGGAGGGAGGCCCAGGGCTGCCTGTGCTGCCTCCCAGAGGATGTGAGATCCCGTGTCCCCAGGAGCCAGGGGGTAGAGCAGCAGGACAGGCTCTGTCAGATGGATTTGCACTGGGAGAGCGGTGTCCTGGAGAAATGCGTTTCTACTTGAGTAGGAAGGCGCAGGCTGGAAGGAGAGGCAGATGGTGAATAATCCCAAATGCCTCTTGAGCTCTTCACTGTCCAGGGTATTCCAGGTGGTGAAGGGATGGTTGTTGGGAGCGTCTCCTGGCAGCCAAAGCCTAAGGCAGCGTCTTGCCTGACAGTATACCGCCCCTACCTCAGCCTCACCAGACTCACTCTTCCCTTAACACTCCACTACCTGTCTCCTCACCCTGCCTTTAAGCATGCTGTTGCCTCTGCCTAGAATATCCTTTTCCCTTCTTCTCTGCCTGTTGACCTCCTCCGATGCACCACTCAAATGCTGTCTCCACTGTGAGGCCCCCCTTGCTGCTCCAGCCTCTGCCACCGGAGCACCTTCTAGCAGTGTTCAGTGCATTTGGCCAGTGGTGGTCTGACAGTGTGTCCCTGCCCTGCCACCAGACCCTGAGCTTCTAGAGGGCAGAATGGGTCTGACTCCTCTTTCTGCCCCAGTGCCCAACCTGGAGCAGAGCCCAGAGCAGCATTTTGCTAGGGTGCGTTAATTTAAGTGATCTGAGCCCTTCCCCTTCCCAATACACACACACACACATAACACCCAGGCCTTTCTCCCCCCAGGAGAGGGCTGTAACCTGGACTCCTGGCCCAACTTGAGCCAAGGTGAACAGCGGTCACAGCAACCATCCTCCTGCTCAAGGTGAGCCGCCTTCCAAACGTCCTCCCCTTGTGGGAACTGCATCCCTTCTGACCCAGCCTCACAGCCCCGACACAGGAAGTCCTCCTCAGAAACTCGGCACCCCCAGACTAGTTTCCCCCGACAGAGCCACCGCCTCCCACCCCCACCTCTGCATACTGCCCCCAGCCCTGGGCCTCTTCCAAGCGAGGAGCTCTGGCACAGAGCAGGACCGAAAGGAGGAGGGCGATAGCACTGAGAACTCCGCGCCAGCAGCACATCCGTTCCCTGTGGGAACAGAAGCTGGGGGTGGGGGAGCCGCTTGCGGGAGAAACCAAGAGGGCCGCGGCTCCCTCAGCCAGGCAGATGGGGCACCGCGAGACCAAGCTAAACACCCTCTCCTCTCCCTCCCTCTTCCCGCTGCCGCCCCGACTCCCGCTGCCCTCCCTGCCAGCAGTTCTGGAAAGGTCAGGCGCCTCTGAAACCTTTCATCCCACTTTAATGAGCTCAGGAGGAGTCCCTGGCTCATTTATCTGTCCGCACCCCAAAACCTACCCCTTATCGAGGTGGTGGCTGCTTCAGCAGAAGCAGACCCCCCAAAATGGCTATTTGGGGGTGCTGACCCTGCGGTTCCTAGGACAAGACAAAGATTCTTAATGCCCACCTCCCAGGGGAGAAGAGCCTCGAACAGAGGCAGAACCTGAGCCCATAAGGCTGAGGCAACCCCCACCAGTGGAGCAGAAACCTAGTGAGCTCCACGAGGGTGCTGCAGAGGGCAGGGGAAGCGCTAGCCTGGGGCTCACGCCAGACCCCACCCTCAGCCCCGCCAGGGTAATGCATTCCCCCTTCCTGCTGAGGCCCCTTCCCCTCCCTCACCCCACCACCACGGCCAGGAAGCCTGCCCTGTTGCCTGGCGCCTACCCGAGCGTCAGCCTCAGCTGTGGGTCTGGACGCCTTCTCAGGCAGCCTGCGCCATGGGTGTCCTCTCCTCAGCTCCAGCCACCCTAATCTCTATGGGCTTTCTCACACCTCTCTTTTTGTCAGTTCATGTCTACCCATCCTTCCTTCCTCAGTATCTCTCAGGCCCTTCCCACGTCACTGTCATCTTCTGTGGACACCGACCCAGACCCATCCGGGAGGATGCCAAAGAGGAAGCAGGGTCAGGCCCGTGCCAAGGGTTCCACGGGGCTGAGAGTGCAGATGGGGCTTGTACATCCTTCCGAATGTTGCTGACTGAGCCAGCGACTTGGTCCTGCCCACTGAAGGCGGGGCAGAGGGCTGGGGTGTAGGAGAAGCCTCAGACTCCTCCCAGGCTCCCATTTCCCCTAACTCCAGCCCAGCCTGCTGCTCTCAGCACACACACACACACACACACACACACACACACACACACACACGCACACACACACGGCAGACAGACTCACCCACCACTCCCTCCCCTGCTGCCCTCTCCCCCACCACACCCCGCAGGGGCTCTTACCAAGATGACGGCAGCCACAGCCCCAGCCTCCTTGTCCACCAGCGGTATGACCAGCACTGAGGGGGAGAGGGCAATGAGGTGGTCCTGCGGGGCCAGTGAGGCCCAGAGGTACTGAGCTGGGACCCAAGGAGGGAGACAAGACACGGACAGAGAGAGGCCAGGACAGAGACACAGAGAGACCCAGAGACCCAGAGAGACAGAGAGGTGGCAACAAAGATAACCACAGCAAAACGACCCCTGTGTAGAAGGAAACCCTCACTTGACAATTTTCTGGTGATCCTCCCAGCAACCCTGAGAGGGAGGGAGGTAAAGCTGAGCACCCCTATTTTACAGATTGGGAAACTGAGGTCCAGAAAGGGGAAGTGACTTGCCCAAGATCACACAGCAAGTCAGGTCTCCTGACTCCCAGTCTTGTGCACTTTCCACATCGAGACAGAGGACAGAGACCTAGAGAGACTGAGACACGAGGCAGAGACATGGTGGAAAGGGGACATGGAGAGAAAGAGAGAGAAAAACAGAGAGAGTGACAGGAAGACCATGGCAACAACTGCAGCCCATCTAGCAACAGGCACGAGCACGTCGTCGCTGCGGCCACTGGCCACTGAGCTCTAGTATGAGCCAAGCCCTTAACATGCGTCATCTCCTTGGCGCCTCCTTGCAACACCCACTTGAGGTGGGTTCTGTCATCTCCATTTTACGTATCAGGAAATTGAGGCTCAGAGAAGTCAGCAGCACAATAGAGAGAATTAGAGGGACTGCTAGAGACACAGAGCAAGAGAAAGAAGGAGAAAGAGAGATGAAGACAAGGGTGGAAGACAGAGGTGATCTGGGGAGCAGGGGCCGCAGTCCCTCCCTGCCCCTGCCCAGCTCCCAGCCCTTACCTTGGGAGTCGGGAGGCAGGGGAGCCACCAGCCTGGCCAAAGGCTTCCCTGGCAGGTCGGAGGGGCCCAGTCCCTTACAGCCCAGCCGCTTCCGGGAGATCACAGCCTCTCTGAAAAGAGGACATGATTCTACCTCTCAACCCCTGGATCAAAAAGCAGCAGGCCCTGGCCTGGGGATGCACAGCAGGCTGGACCCCACACATCTACAAGGATCCGGACAAGTTGACCTACTGCAGGGTGGACACGAGGAAGACAAAAATAAAAGAGTGGGGAACTCTGACCCCCTGTGTAGAGGGGCAGGCAGCCACTGGCTGACCTCTGGTGCCTCTTGCTGGTAGATACGGGAAAGGTACCTTAGGACCCAGCACAAATCCTGCAGAACAAGTTAAAGCAAGGGCTCAGAGTGAGGCTGCCTGGGTTAAATCCTGCCCAGGCTACTACTTGACCTCCGGCAAGTGACCAAACCCTCTGAGCCTCCCAGGGAGAACTAGGTGGAGGAGAGTAGAATGTGAACTGTCTCCACCTTCAGAAAATCATTCTAGAGCAGATTTCAGTGCTAAGCACAAAAGCGGGACTCCTGTGAAGAGACAATCGTCAGAAATAAAGTTTACCTGACATTCCTGGTATGCCATGCCCAATCCAAGCAGTTCACATAGATGAACTCAGAATTCCCAACAATCTTATGAATTAAATATTATCATCATCTCCATTTCCAGATGGAGAAACTAAGGCACCAAAAGGCTAAGTAACCTGTCCAAAGTTCCATGGCTAGTAAGTGGTAGAGCCAGGATTTGAACCCAGACAGTTGGCACCAGAGCCTATACCCCTAAGCAGTGTGCTTGGACCTTCCTAAAGACCTAAGGAGGTGTGAGCCTCCAACAGAGAATTGGCATGAATGTCCAGGAGGCAAAGGGTACAGGTATGATGGAGGGGAGGGGAGGTGGGAACCCAGGCAGGGGAGGTTAGTGTAGGAAGAATGAATTTCTCTTTGCCCATACCACCCTTCCCCCAGGCCTCTGGCTCTTCCTGCTTAATTAAGTGCCTGATTTTTCACCAAGTGTCACTCCCTGATGATTAATTGTCCTGGGTTCCTCATCCCTCATGCTGCCTCCACTTAATTGTGTTTGTAGGAACTGCCTGGCCTGTAGAGAAAAGAAGCTTGTGGGGCTGGAACTCTTGGTGTGTGCATGTGGGGTCCCTACGGGGATCCCAGAGCAGAGCAGATGAGGAAGAAGAGGGGTGGCCTGCAAGTCTCCAGATCAGGAGGTCACGGCCACTGGAGAAATCAGGGACCTAAGAGGCTGAGCATCTTGGTCAAGGTCACAGCATTCTGAAGCATCCTGGCCACTTGGTTCAGAATCCGTAAGAGCCAGTGGTGTCTCCCCACTTCCAGCCCTCACACCCTGGATCTTTAGGCTCCCAGAGTGCTGGTCTCCAGTTCTGAGTTGTCAGACTCTGCCAATCACCCCAGGAAGAGAATAGGGATCTAGGGTGACAGGAGGGCACTGGCAGCCACGTTTCCTGATGACTAAACTGACAAAGGCTGGGGCTTCATGGAGGCGGGGGTCTGGCTTTGGTGACCTTCCGCCAAACCCCCTCTTGTGGACCCCGCTCAGCCACTGAGTCCTGACAGTCTGGTTCATGGGCAGCCACAAGGTGGTGCTGGTCCCTGCACTGCTGGCCAGTGAGCGCTGCAGGTTCATCCCACTGGCCCCTGACTCCCCGCTTCCCACCTCCAGACCAGGGGCTCCCTTGGCGTCTCCCCTTCCTTCCCTCGGGACCCTGATGAAGGATCCGCCCTCAGCTATTCTCTTCTGCACAAAACGCCTTCCATTGTGCTTATGGCCTCGTGACTCTCCAGTTCCACTCTCAGGAGCTCCAGACCCCAGATACCCAAAAGCCTCCTAGAGACCTGCCCTGGGTGTCCCCGAGGTCGTCAAAGACAGCCAGTCCCAATCTGAGCTTATCCCATCTACCACTACCCCCAAAGCGGCACAGCCATCCCCTGGGTCCCTTGTGGCTTGTCCACAAACTGTCCAAGCTGCCTCCCTCTTCCTCACCTCCCCCCATCCAATGGGTGAGTCACCTCCTAGGCAGCTCTCATAACTATCCTTGCTCCCCTAGCTGCCTGCCTCCTGCCATCCCCCATACCAGAGCCAGAGAAAGTTTTCTCAACTAAAATCCTTATGGGACCATCTTACTTGAAGTCTTTCATTCCAGAATATTTATTTGGGGTCCTTCTGGGTCAGGATTGGTACTGATGACTGAGATGAGAAGAGGAGCTCCAGTGACATGCAGCCCCCCGTGAGTGCTGGGATGAGGGCTCTGATGAAGGCAGGAAGAGTGGGCCCCAGCCTGCCGAGGCAGAGGACAGAAGTAAGCTCAGAGAAGGCTTCCTGGAGGAGGAGATACCTGAGCTGAACCCTAAAGGACATGCAGGAGTTATCAAGACAGACAGGAAAGGATGTGCAGGCAGGGGGGACTACCTGTGCAAAGTCTCAGAGGAGAGAGAGAAGGTTTGCCTGCAGGATGGGCCAACTGCAATGAGGATGGTGTGGCTGGACAGCAGGGAGCAAGGCTAGAGAGGAGCCAGGGCCCTGAGCAGCTGAGCTTGAGCCTAAGGGCAGTGGGAGCCCCAGGAGGGACTTGAGCAGGGGAAGGGGAAGGTCAGGTTTGACTCAGGCTGATCATGCTGGCTGCTGGGTAAAACTCTCACTAGGGAGGGAGAACCTCAGAGGCCGGAAACCTGGTCTTAGTGAGGGCCCCCTAGTTTTGGTGGTCCTTGGATAGCAGAGGGAGGCTGGGCTGGGACAGGTCAACCCTGACTGTGCCTAGACCTCCGACCAAGTGCTGGGACCTCCAAGGGGGCTCAACGCTCAGAAGCCCCCAGACCTTGACACCTTGCTCTACAACCCATCCTCCCGGCCCAGCCACAACTTACAGTCTCAGGTAGGGCTGTGCCAGGCCATGCTCCTGTCAACCTATCCACTTGCAAGGCCTTTTACTCTACCCTTCCTGGAACTATTCCCTGAAAGTTTCAAAGATACCCACAAACTGGAAGGGGAGGGGAGTGCCAAGGCTGAGTCTTCCCAACCCAGATGGGGTCTACTGCTCAGACCCCCCGGGCTCACCCCTCAGTGCAGAGCCCCCATCCTGCCTCTTCTCCCCTCCTGACTCCCCTATCCTTTCCCCCCTTTGCTAGGCTAATGGTTGGGGATGGAGGGAACCCTGTACATGGAAAGCTAATGACTGAGCCCAGACACCTGGATGGTCATGGTGTGTCCTGCTGAAGATAAAGACAGATGGGCACAGAGTGGAGAGGGGAACGGGCGTGGGTTTTATGACGGTTCAGTCCCTTTTACAACTATTTGTTTAGTGGAAAGAGTAGAAGGAAAGGCTCTCTGTTGGTGGGGTCAATGGCCTGGAAAGAGCTGAGTGCCCCGGTCCTCTTCCATTCTTCCGAGCCCCTTCTTTGGTGAGGCCCCAACCCCTTCACTGAACCCCCTGCCCTGAGCTCAGCCTTGCTGTGACCTTTCATATCTCTTGAAGAAAAATTATCACTCAGGCCAAGACTTGAACCCTCTTCTCCCTCTCCTAGAATGTGACACTCCAGGGATAGGAGGAGACTATCACCTGTGCCCTTTAAGACAAATCAGAGGGACAGACAGATTCTGCAGTGAGAGGGGACCAGGTCAGCTCTGAGGGAGCAATTTCTCAAGGGTGGGCTCTGAGAACCCCAAATGGTAGTGGAGAGAGACAACCAGCTGGGGCTGGCGTGGGCAGCGTCTCCATTGCAGCTGTAAGGCCCCAGATTTCACTGCACTCAGCAGCGGGTAATCAGAGGCTTTAAGATGTCAGGAGACACAATAAGAGGAAGTTGGCAGGGCTGGGGACTGAAATAGGCTGGGAGATTAAGGCGGGGCATCGACGAGAGGGAGGCAAAGCCTTCAGGGAAGCCCCTCACCCAGGCAGCCCACCAGCTTCTCTCCCCTCCAGCCCGGAGGCCTCTTGCAGCCTAGAATGCAGAGCTGGACTAACCCTCAGACATCACAGTGTCCAGCCTTATAACCTCACAGAAGTTAAGATTGGGACTCAGGGAGATTGCATGAGATTGCTACGGCAATCTAGGTCTTCTGATTCATAGCCCGGGGATCCTGTGGACAGATCTATCTCTGAGAGAGGCCACTATGGCCCAGACACCTGTTTTGATAATTTGATCCTCCTTTGTGCCCAGGAACTATGGGCCAGGCCGCTAAGGGCCTCTGGCTGGGCAGTGGGAGATAAGGAAAATGTGGGGTTGGTGGAGATGGAACAGGGAAGGACTTTGCAGGGGAGGAGCGAGCAGGGGCAAGCACAGGAGACCTAAGACCCACTGTGGGCACAAAACGGTGTCTGTGAGCCCGCAGAGTGGGAGGGGGCAATGTCAGGAGGGCCGAGTGGCTGGTGGGGACTCCTTACTCCCTTGGCCCATCTCCACCCCACGCCCATCCTCTCCCCTCTCTCCTGCACCCTTATCTGTCTTTATGATCCGCCTCCCCTTCACACCTGCTGCTGCTTGCCAGCTGTGCCACCCCTCCAGGGCTTCCTGGAGGAGCACAAAGCACCACCTCGCACAGCGGGCCTTGCCAGGGCCTCAGGCGCCACCTCAGCCCGGGGCGGGCGCCCGGGCTCCTGATGGGCCCAGAGCCACAGAGGAACCCCTGGAAGGACTCTGTACCCAGCTCCACCCATTTTATAGAGAAAGAGACCGAGGCCGGAAGGGAGGTCTCCTCTTCTCCTGCCTTCTGCGCTCCTGACCCCCATGCCTCTCTCAGGAAGGCCTTCCCAGGCCTCTATGAGGAAACTTCCCAGATGGGGCAGCTCATACTAAGCGATGTTCTTGAGAATCAGGGGTGGGGATGGTGGCTTAAAGGAGAAAAGGGGACATGATAGCACTTTTTCCGCTAAGATTTGAAAGACCTTCAGCCTTGTCCTGCCACCTTATAGACGGGGCAGTGGAGAGGGGCATGGCTGGCTTGGTTCACACAGTTCTTAGCGGGAGGAGCTGCCAGGAGATGTGGAAGGGAGAATGTCACCCACCCTCCTGGGGAACCAAACAGGAGAACAGGAGGTGGGAGGCTTTGAGAGGCACCAGCCCCTTCCACGGGGAAGGGTGGGAGAGAGACCAGCATCCAGGAATCCAGGGTTCCAAATGTCGGAAGGGGCCTCAGGGCCACCAGCAGCCCAGCCTCAGGGCCTCCGGCACCCCAAGCAGCAGTTCTTCCATGGCCTCTGTGAGAGGCAAGTGCCTGGCCAGCCAGCTACTCCCTGAAAAAGCCACATCCCTGGATCTTGGCCTGTTGGAAAAGCTGTCCCCCGGGCATGCGGCACTGTCTTGAACACTCCCACTGGTACCCACTCAGTCCTCGGCTCCCGACCCAGTGCTCCCTGGGCCCATGATGGCCCTGTGTGCTTAGAAGGCAGTGACCACATCCTCTGTGGCCTGCCCTCTTCTGGACCAGCACTCCTGCCCATCAACACTTTCTCATCAGGCAAGTTCCATTTTCCCTCACTGTCCCCTGAGCAGCCAGGAGCCAGGAGACCATGGCCCAGGCCTGGCTCAGCGTCACATCAGGAATGCGGCATTGGACATATCCTGGGAGGGTGGCCCGTCTGGAAATTAAGGAGGCTGAATTTGATAGGCTGAGGTCTCAGAGGACCAGAGGGCACTGAGCCCATATTCCTGAAGTCATGATTCTGACATTCTATCCAATGAAAATAAAATCAGACAGTTAGCATTCATTATGGATACAGCTTTGAGGGCTTTACATGTATTAAACTCACTTAATCCTCCCAACAAACTTATAAGTATTATTATCAGCACTGTACAAACATGAACACCGAGGCACAGAGAGGTTGAATACCTTGCACAGGGTTGTACAGCTAGTAGATGGGGAGCTGAGATTTGAACCCAGGCAGTCAGGCTCTAGAACCCCCAGCACGGTACTGCCTCTGATCTGCTCGCAGATACTGGGCTGACACCATGCACTCCTGGTCTAGCATTCTGTGATTCTGTGAGAACCTCCCAGGCAGTTTTCAGAGCCCCCTGGGGTTCTAACTGATGAACTGTAGCCCGACATCCTGAGACTCGGCTCTGAGAAGCAATTTAGAATCACTCTCTAGGAGAAAACCTACCAGATAGCCCTTCCCCATGCTGTCCATTTCCCTAACACACCACAAGAGAAGACATTGCTTCTCCCCTCTATGCTGAAGTCAGCGGCCTGGCCAAGGAGCCCACCTGAGGACCTTGGAAGGTACCCCAGGCCTGAGATCCTTGACATGTGAAAAGGCAATGGGATACAGAATGGCTCACCGGACTTTCCCCTCCTGGGGCAGCTCGTGGTGGGGGTCCTCACACACCAGCCGGGACTCTCTGTCCAGAAGATAGGTGTAGACAGTCTCCTAGGATGGAAGGCACTCGTGAGACCCTGCGGAGAGGCCCTCCCAGCTGCCCAGTCCCAGCCTGTATATAGGTCTGGGTGACAAGGTCACAGACCCTTTGGGAGTGGGCTCAGGTATCTGCTGGTTTTTACTCTGCAGGTGATTGTTAAGTGCAGTGAGGGAGGACAAACTCCCTTATAAACTTAACCCCTCACCCTTTCTTCTTGGAGGAGGTTCTGGGCAGGCAGTGTTCCATGACCCTACTGGCTTTCTTTACCTATCACCCCAAATACAAGGCATGCGAAAAGGGTCTGATGCGCTACAGGGCAGACAAATCCTACCCGCCAACCCCGGGGTATCTTCCGTGACTCCAGCCTCAGCAAACAATAAGTGATCTTCCACACAGGCAGGCCCACACCAGAAGGGCTCAGCTGCCCTGGAAGCTTCCCTCCTGCGTCCAGAGACAAACACCTCTACAAGAAACTATACACTGTGACCCAAGCTAAGAGCGCTTCCTAGAGGAAGTGACCTTGAAGCTATGAATGGAGTGGGAATTAGACACATTTAGGGAGTGTGTGAGGCACAGAAGAATGGCTTCTGTGCCAAGTTGCAGGTATGTAGATGTAAAGAGCACAGGGCATTTATGGAATTGACAGTGGAGGCACGGGAGGTGGGTTGGGTCAGGAGCGCTGAACTGCCAGGGAAGGTAAATGAAGCTGTGGGCGGATGCCTAGGGGCACCTGCCAGGCAGGTGATAAGCACTGAGAGAAGGAGTAGACTTGTATTTTGGAGTAATCACCTCCTGGAGTGAGGTCACAGCTCTGCTGGAAGCTTGTCAAGTCTACAGCTTGTCAATCCACCCTCCCCCAGGGCCCAGAGCAGACTTGGCCTCAGTTCCAGCCCATGTCCTGGTTGAAGCAGTTGC
Source organism: Smutsia gigantea (assembly GCA_032199065.1). Lineage (NCBI taxonomy): Eukaryota > Metazoa > Chordata > Mammalia > Pholidota > Manidae > Smutsia > Smutsia gigantea. The sequence goes on from JAVSCE010016343.1 coordinate 11,945, forward strand.
CCTCACTGACCCACAGGTGAAAACCCACATTCTTTCTAAGCAGGACTGGTTCCCCTTAGGGGTCTATACCAACTCCCACTCAGCACAACCCACAAGGTACTGTGACAAGGGAAACCCAGACACCAGCAAGGGGGCATCCACACGCCTAGCTAAGTATCCTGGGGGGTGTTGTTTTCTCAGTGGGAGGATGAAGGGCTGTCCTCTCTGCTGACGGCATCAGAGGAGGTGACACTGGGCTAGGTACTGAGGGCCCACCCTCAATAAGTGTGGAATCCCTCTCAGCAGGAACTGCTTTTGGTGACTGTGGGAGTTCACAATCGTGCCAGCCGGTCTTTGCTGCCCTTGGCTGTCCCCAGCCAGTCCACACCCTCTCCCAACACCCAGGGGATGACCCAATCCTATTTCCAGAGAACCTGAGCCAAGCCCAGGGGTGGCATGGGCGGGGAATGATAGGGTCTGAGGGGAGTGAGAGGGGCCGACAAGGCCAAGGCCTGGGGCCACCTTGTCCTCCTGGTAAGGGTCTAGGTGGGCGTCCAGGGATGAAGAAATCAGTGGAAAGGAGGCCACCCACCCCTTATCTTTGTCTAGCCTCCTTCTTGTCATCTGACCCCATTAGCAGCCTGGGAGGGGCCTGAGGGATTTGGCTCAAAGAGGTTAAGAGACCAGCTGGCCCCAGGCTCACACAGAAGCCTGCCTGGCAGAGAGACGGATGGGTAATGGGGGGTGGGGATGCAGGGAGGGTGTCGCTCCTCATTTCACATCCGGATGTCCCTCTGTCTGCCACCCCCTCACTTGCAGCCCTCTGGGTTAAAATTAGCTGAGTTTATGGGAGAGAAGGAGGGAACCATTTCAGACACATCAGCGCCGTCTGTGTTTGGGGCTGCCTGCACAATGGGTGCTGATGAGGGGTCCAGGTGCCAGTGGCTCTCCTCACTTAGGAGGCAGGGAGACCCTCACCCCCCACCCCTCCCTTCTGAAAGAGCAGACCCCCTGACTCCCCACCCATCTCCAGAGTCAGGGCAGCCCCCCTCCATCTCCACACCCCTCCCTGGAGGCAGAGCAGACCCTCCACTCCTCACCCCTCCCTGGAGGCAGAGCAGACCCTCCACTCCTCACCCCTCCCTGGAGGCAGAGCAGACCCTCCACTCCCCACCCCTCCCTGGAGGCAGAGCAGACCCTCCACTCCTCACCCCTCCCTGGAGGCAGAGCAGACCCTCCACTCCTCACCCCTCCCTGGAGGCAGAGCAGACCCTCCACTCCTCACCCCTCCCTGGAGGCAGAGCAGACCCTCCACTCCTCACCCTTCCCTGGAGGCAGAGCAGACCCTCCACTCCTCACCCCTCCCTGGAGGCAGAGCAGACCCTCCACTCCTCACCCCTCTTTGGGGTGCTGAGCCCCTCCATGCAATCAAGCCAGGGCTCCGCCAAGCCAGGGCTCCCCCAAGCCAGGGCTTCCCTGGCTCATACAGGCCTCTGGCATGGGCCCTGGTAGACATTTCCCACAGTCCCAGGAACAGAATTGCCTGACCACAGCTGTCTTCCAGCCCCCAGCTTTGGGGATACAATTAGTACAGTTTATGGTATCTATGCTGGCACAACGACAAGGCACCCTATGAAGACCTGGCCGGTCATCTCCTCCTCCTCGTCCCAGGGCAGCCTCAGTGGCCACAGAGGGGCCCAGGACAGCCTTGCAGACACTGACCTGTCAATCCCCACTCCCTTCTTTCCAGATGTTTCTCTGCCCCAGGCCAGATGTTGCCTCAGTCTCATCCTTCCCTGGGAGGATTTATTTTTGGGTGCCAACACACCACCCACTTCCTACCATTTTCACGTTCAATAAAGCTCACTTATTAGTCCTCCTGGGCTCTGAACTTCTAGGAGGTTTTGCGAAGGCAGAGCTAGGGAGTGGAAACAAGGGTGCTTAGGTGCCAAGCCCCATTTGTCCCTGTCACACTGTGTGACCTTGGGGGAAGTGCCCTCCCTCTCTGTGCCTCGGGTGGTTCATCCATCAAGCAGATTCAGACACAATGGGCTCTGGTTGGGTGGGGTGGGAGGGGGTCACATTCTGAATTAGCCTTATTTCCTGGAGCAGAGCCTGAACTTGGCCCATGTCTTGAGGAGGGGAGAAGACATTCCAACCTATGCGGACTGTTTAGGGATCTCCTCCTCCAGAAATTCTTCTGTGCCCCTTAGGCTGGGTCAAACACCCCTTCCCAGCTGACAATCTCCTGCTTTCCTCCATCTGGCACAACTGAGACACTGCTGCTTTGGGTCTTGAGGGCTAGTTTATCCATTCTACTACCTAAGGGATGAACAGTGGCCATTGGAGCCAGGTTGGGGAGTGGCCTGGGGCAGCTGAAGAGGGGCACAGTCCCCTCACCAAGGCACTCTGGGCCCAGGCAACCATGGTGAGCAGGTGACCATGGGCCTAGGCAACTATGCTCTAATCTGCAACCTCATCCATGGTGTTGGGATGGGTCAGAGAAAATCTTAAAGGTTTCTAGAGGTCACCTTGTCCAGCCTCCTGTCTTCAGGCAGGACACTTTAACTCTGCATAGATCCATTCATCAACGCTGAGCCCCATTCTAGCACCTCCGAGACCTGGCATCAAGGAAGTTCTTGTGCATGTCTACCCTCACCCCTCCTGCTGTACATGTTTGAAGGCCTACCTGACCCCACCATGTCCTAGCTGTTAGCCTGCGTGAATCCCTTCCATTATCTGAAAGCATCAACTTTCCAGCTAAGCTCTTAGGCCCCTTCTATGTCAAGACATTCCAGGATTCCTCTACAAGTACATTCTTTGGGGCTTAGTTTCAGCTTTTCCTCCTCCAGGAAGCTCTCCCAGAACATACACCCAAAACCCTTCACTTCCCCATGAGAGCCCTCCAGGCAGGGACTCCGCTCTTCCCTCCTTCTCAGCCCTGTGTGAGGTACAGCAAGGAACTGGGCAAAGGTTTAGGGGGTGGGGAAAATGTGGAAAAAAGCACCTACCACTCTGGGAAGCACGGCTGAGAGGGCCTCCTTGACAGCCTGTTGCCAGCCCACAATGTTGATGACGGAGCCTAGGCTCAGCAAAACATCCTGGAAGAGAGGAAAGGGCAGTGAGGGGCTTTTCCAGATAGGTCAGGGCAGTCCATCTACCCAGAAAGCTGTGGGCACAGACTCCCAAAGCCCAAGGCTCTCAGCTGAATCCCAGGATCTCAGAATCCAGCAAGACTAAAGGCCTTAGAATGTCTAGTTCTCTTCATCTTACAGATGGAGAAACCAACTCAGAGAAGGGTCAGGGGCTTAGCAAAGAAGTCACAGTAAGTCTAGAGGTCAAGTCTGGACTAGACCCCAGGTACCTTAGCCCTCAGCTAAGGACAACTCTGGCATAGTAAAAAAACCACAAGCTTCCACATTAAAACAAAGCAAAACAAGCAAACAAAACCCCCAGATTTGATTAAAACAAAGCAAAACAAGGGAACAAAACCCCCAGATTTGAATCCTAGCTGCACTACTTATTAGCAGTGCATGCCTTGGTAAGTCAGTCTTCTATCTGTAAACTGGGGGCAACTATGGCTCTCTCCCCTACACTACAGGTTGATATGAAGATAAAGGGAATTGAGCCCTAATAGTGCCTCACAGAGTAGATGCTCAGCTAATATTCGCTGAATCTGGGTCCCACTCATTTTCCCCAGGAAGGGAAGAGGTCTCACCCAATCATTTCTCAGCCTAGTGAGAGGCTGGGTTGGGAGTAGAAAAAGTCCAAGGGGTACATGAACCCACAAGGCAGAAAGAAACACAGTTGTGCCAGCCCCTGGCAAGATGGGAGAGGACGGAGAAGTCAGCCTTGACTGCCGTACAGCCTTCCCGTCCCAGGAGCAGGCCTTGTCCTTGGAAAGCCGGAACAGAGACAAGAAAGGTCCCTGCTTCTCGCTCTATTAACTTGGCCAAAGCCACAGGAATCAAAGAGAAGGGTAATGGAACAACAGATCCAGGGCCAAGGCGGGATCATGACTCATACCACCCACTCAGCCATGCCCTCCCCACTAGCCCTTGGAAGTTCTTTCTGATGTCTTCCCTGTGGGATGGCTAGGTCTGTGTTCAAAAGGCAAAGTGATTAACTATAAAATGAAGGAGACATAGCTTGGCCTCCATTCATGTAAAAATGATATGGGGTTGAGGGTCTTAGTGGACCACCAGCTCAGCATGAGTCCTTAGTGTATGTATGGCTGGTAATAAGTACAAATGCTGAAATGGCATGCCATATTAATAAAGATCTATTAACTTTAGATGATGGCTTCCCCACTTCTATGTGTTGATTAGACCATGCTTAGTTCAGAGGAGGTGACCCACGTAAGGAGGGAACTGGAAACCAAGTCCTGCATGTGACTCAGACTGGAGAACCTGGGGGTGCCTAGCCTAAAGCAGAACAGACCCCGACCCTGGCCCCAGGGACAGCCTGGAGACCCACAGGATTTCAAGGAGGCTGGTCTTGGTCCGGTGGAATGAAGGAGCTTCTTCTAGGCTGAACCATGCTATATAGGCAGAGGCCACCAGGAAAGAGAGAGGAAATGAGCTCCCCATCCCTCAGGGTGTGCAAGAATGGGCTAAATGTCCATTTTTCAGAAAGGCTGCAGAAGGGAGTCCTGCTTTGGCATCCAGATGAAGCCTGGGGTTCAGACTTCAGCTCCAAATTTCACACTGAGTCTTCTTGGATTCAGTTTCCTCCCAGATCCCACCCCACCCATCCCAGTCTTACGTTCCAAGAAGGGAGGCAGCAGTGGCCTTTCTCCCTGAATGCTTACTTGGCATTGCTGTCCCAAGTGCCAGCATCCCTTTGATGCCTCCCACTCCTCAAGGATGAAGATACGTTTTGGTCATAGAGATACATTTCTGCCCTTGGACATCAGACACTGCTGATTCCAAACATTAATAATCCCCAAATTGGATCAATTGTCCTTAACCCTTAGGCGTTCCTCATTACAGTTCACATACCCTCAGCACCACACATAGCTGGCCACATAGCCCCAGACCCTTATTCTTGCAGAAACGGCCCAGCACGCCTTTAGATACCCTCCAGGTATACACACAGGTTCACAGGGGTGCAGCTCTTTCTCAGTAACACCAGCACACACCATGTACGTGTAGGCTACTGTGGCCTTTTGAAGTCAATTCTGTAGACTAAAGAGAGAAGGAAGAGCTGATGCCCCAAATAGTCCCAAAATAAAGTCTGCCAACCCAGGCTCCTCAGCCCAGGGCTCGCAAGGCAGGGGTCCAGAAGGTGGTGCTGGTTCAGGTTTGTTCTTGCCTGGAGGTGGATTGGGGTGTGGGGGGCAGACAAGCTGAGCCCTGAGGGGCTCTGCCCTTCTGTGGAGTTTGATATGTGTGCTATGGAAGCTGGAGAAGAGCAGCCAAAGTGATGGAGTGAACTCTAATGTGTGGGGAGAAATTTTTCAAAACCACAGGCTTGGGACAGCTACGTCTCACCATTTGTCAGATGAGGAAACCGAGGCTCAAAGAGAAGCAATGTCCCAACTGAGGTCAACCAGTCAGTCAGGGCAGAACCAGGTCCAGAACCCAACTCTCTGGATCTCCAGCTCCTCTCTAGCTTCTGTTCTGCACCCAATCCCCTCAGCTCCCTCCCCCGGGCACTTAGAGAAAATATTCTGTCCTTTGTTCTGATTGGTGGGCTCCTGACCTGCCCTTTACTTGGATTGGGGGATGCCTGGTGAACATGTCCTTTAGTGGAATTGGCAGGTGCTTGTCTGGCCTTCGTTTACATTGATTAATTTTCTGTGACTGCAGGCTAAGGGCAGGATGTTGTGAGGGGGAAGCAAACTTGGGGCAAGCTCGGGCAGCAACAGGGAGGGGGCTTCATGGCCTTGGCCAGAGTGGGCTCATGCAGACATGGCTGATGAAGCCTGGGGCTCTCACCTGGCATTCCTCTGTCTGTCCACCTCCTGGCCCTGTCCTGCCTGCCCCAGGAGTGGGATGGTGGGGTGCAGGAACCACAGCAGGGTAGAACCACTTTACACCTGGCTCCTAAAGGGGCCTTCGAGACTTGTTCAAATGCCACCTCCTCCCTGAATCTTTCTTACATGTCAGAGCAACTTCACCTCCACTGCATTAGCTCAGGGAAAGAAACAAGCCAAATTCCAAAGCTCATGAGGTGCAGCTATGGGAGCAGAGCAGCTGCCTCAGTGAAGGAAGGAGTCAGTGGGGAGCAGCTGAGAATGTGCACACTTCTGCCCAACATACATGCACACACCCTCACACAGACATTTACACAGATAAAAATGCAACCATACATACAATGCACACACAAATACACACTTAGGCATGAGCATCTGTGTACACACATGCACGTGTGCACACACGCTGCACACACACACCGCCCAGGCCCACAGTGGGTCATATTTCCTGCCATCATAACTTTTTGAATAAACATCAGCATAAATATCAGTGTAACAACCAAGCGGTTTCCCAGACCCCAGAGGAGAATTTGTGGTGTGTAGAAAAGAGCAGTGATTTCCAGTCCTGTCCCAGACTGACTACAGACCTTCTGTGTGGCATTAGCAGGCCCCTTTCCTCTTCTCAGCCTCAGTTTCCTCATTAGTAAAAATGGGCCTTTACAGCTCTGCAGCATATAGTTCCATGGTTTTGTGATTTAATTCAATGAGGATAGGTGAATGCATGTGTGAATGAATGGGTGGATGGATGAAAGGATGGATGGATGAGTGGGTTGATGGATGGAAGGATGGGAGGAAGGAGGCGTGGGTGGATGGATGGGTAGGTATGGGGGGCCTTCCTGCAGTTCTGTGGTTGGAGTTGGCGTCAGTCAGCACTGTAGCCAATGCCGCTACCCACACAGTACCAAGAAATGGGAGTCTCTTCTGAGTCTGGGCTCCTCTGGAGCCAGTGCTGGGGCTGGACCAGCTTTTCTACTCTTGTTGGGGTTGGGAAGAGGTCCAGAGTAAATCACTTCTAACTTCTTCTTAATGCCTAGGAAGATATGAAGCCAGAGATCTTGGCCTTATCCCTTCTGGTGCCACCTGTACAGAGACTCACGCCCTTCTTGAGGGTCCAGGTCAGTGTCACAAGCTGCTCTCCTGTCTCGTCTCCATGCGTCTCTATGTCTTTCCCCTCCTCCTTGCTCCCCAGCTGCCTGGAACCTAGAGCGCCCCTCCCCACCCTTTGGAAGGAAGCGTCACAGTGCCTCTCCTGGCGGCCTGGCAGACGGTCATAACATCAGACCCAACTGTAAAGAACCTCTCAAGACTCAGGCTGTGTGACGGGGACTGGCCATACAGGTTCATCCAACTGCTTGTGCTGGGTCTCCTGGGTGGCCTGGCCTGGGGACCTCTCTCTGTGGGCCTTGTTGTCCCCTTCTCTGGGGGATGTCCTCCAAGATGCCCCTGTGCCTTGAAGCCCCTCATCCTCTCTATTCCTCTTTCCTTCCCTCTGGGACTGCGTCTCCGGAGCCCTCCGAATGGGTCTCTCTCCTTTCTGTGTCTCCCCTGGTCGATGTCCATCTCTCTCACAGCTGCTTCCCTGTCTCATCTCCAGGAGTCTCAGTGTCTCAGTGTCTTTTCCCACCTCCAAATCCTCTCTCCTCTCGGTTGGCTTCTCCTGCCGTCTCTCTCCTGCACACCCCCACCCCCACACATTCTTGTCTCTCCCGCCTACGCCTTCCCCAAACCTCCAGGGAGTTGAAAGAAAGCATGTGACCCAAGATGGGTACCCATAGGATGGGGGAGCCCAGGAAGATGACCACGATGGGAGAAATCAGGGGTGCCGGGCAGATGCTATCTATACGCCTGCTTCCCGCTCTCTGTTCTGGTGGGCATATACACAGTCTCTCATCTTCTCAGAGAACAGGGCCCTTCAAGGGTGAAGGAGAATTTTTCTATCTGCGCCCTGCGTGTGCCTGGCACTAGCAACCTAGCTGCATTATGGGGTGTCTGGCAGCAATCCCCCAAAGAAGGCCTCCAGGGGGCTCAGATCACAGAGCCCACTTCAGCTGGGCCTTAGACCCCAGCCTGAGACCAGAACCCCAAACTTATTCTGCAGCTCCACACAGCCCTCAGAGCTCGCCCAGCCCTGCAGAGTCAGGAGACACAAGAGGCAGTCCCTCCTCCCTTCCTCCTCTCCGCCCATGCCTGCCACCTGTCCGAGGAACTGCCTCTAACAGACCCTGCTGCTTAAATACTCAGAGAAGAGCTGCCCGTGAGCACCAAGATCTTGTATCCCCAGACGTACTTTCAACAAGGCTGAGCTGGACTGAGGGCAGGAGAATGGAGAAAAGAGGCTTGGTGACCCTTGAGAGAACTGATCTGAAGGAACGGGCAGGACAGAGACCCGGGCCACAGCTGGACTAGATCAGATGTCAGTGCCTGGCTTGAGTTGGGTGCCGAGCTTTAGGGGAGGGAAGTCACCTTTCTCAAGCACCTGCTGTGTCCACCGCGGTTCTCAAACGTGAGTGTGCACCAGGACCCCTGGGGGCCTTAACAGCCAGTGCCGGCCCCACTCCCGGTGTCTGATACAGCGTGTCTGGGACGAGGCCGAGAATTTGCATTTCCCATGATGCTGATGCCACGTGGCTGGTCCAGGGGCCACACTGAGGCCCAGGGACATACAGTGTCTTTAATCTTCCTACAGACCTGGAGAGGTGCCTGTTTTGATCATCCCATTTTCTAGGTGAGGGGAGTAACCGGAGGGGCCTTGCGCAGATGAGAACAGCCCCTCCTGTTAGGAGAGCAGAGGCTGGAAGGAGAGAGTGAGGTGGGACAGTGGGTGACATGGGACAAGGAGGTATGGAAGGGGCCTCTCAGAACTCAGGAGCCCTGCCCTCAAGGAAGGGCCTGTCCTTCCCCCTCCTCCCTCTCCTGCCTCTGTTATCCCCCTCCCGGCTCCCCCAGCCGCCTCCGCTTCCTCCCACCCTTGCAGACTCCGGCTTCAGTTGTTACTCCAACAGAGCCGCGTCCCCAGCCTCTGAGCCACACTGGAGACACGTGCACTGTAGAATACACCTGAGCCCAGTCGTGGCGCCCCCGCCCCCCAGGGCATCCCTCCTCCCTAGGAAGCTCAGTCCCCATGCTGCTGGCCCCTCCCCTCCAATGGTCACAACCAGCTCCTCTGGGCCCCTCACCCTTTCTGAACCAGTTGCAGCTTCTCTTCTTCTCCTGCCTTCTCCAAAATGCCCTTGGATGGTCCCAGGGACCCCCAGAGCCCCCATCCCTCTGAGACTAGGCTTGGGGTGGATGAAGGATGGGAAGGAGGAAGGAGTTGGGGAGGGAAGGTAATATGTGCGAACAATCAGCTGAGCAAGGCCCTGACCCACTGGGAACCTTCAGTCCCCAGAACAAGGTCTGGGGTTAGGAGAGGAGGGGATACAGGAACAGCCAGAGTGGGCAGAGGTGGGAGAGAAGAGCTGAGCATGGGGAGGGGAAGATGGCTATGGGAGACAGACCTCAGATCAAGGAGGACCAGAACAGGCACGCGGCGTCTCCTGCCCCTTCCCCACTTCCAGCTGCCTCATCCACATGGCAGAGCCAATACTGGCCTCCATCCCCACCGCCCACCTTTCCCTGGGTGCCACCACCGTCCTCCCAGGCACCTCACCAGCAGCCCCCTCATCACGGCTGCCCCAATCATCTTGGTCACCTGAGGCTCTACTGTCCCTGACTCCTGGCATAGAGGGGCAGTCACAAGGAGGCAGATGTCAACTCGCTGTGAGTCATGCCATAAGAGAGAAGCCTGGGCAAGAGGAAGGGGTGAGCTCCCTGTCCCAGTGGTGTGCAAGTAAGGATGGGGTCCTGCCTGGGAGTCTGTGCCCTGGAGAAAGGCTGGCCTGCAGCTCTGTGATCCTTGATCCAGGGTATCTTCAAACTCGGCCTCCCTACTTCAGATGGCCCTCATGATGGGTTAGGAGCTGGACAAAGCAAGGCCAGGGCCCCTGACAGGCACAGTGGCCCAGCAGGAAGGGAGCATGGAGCTGAGGGACCGGCAGAAGCAGTGTCAGAAAAGAGTTTATGTTCCAGGAAATAATGGCCAAAGGAACAACTGGATACACGGATAGATGAATGACGACTGGCTGACCTGCCTTCGCGGGGTCTCCCTCCAGGAACATTTCATCGTTCCCCTTTTGTAGGAAAATCCGCCCCTCCCACTTAGGGGTCTTACAGCCCAGTGCCCCCCCATCATGGCGTGGCATGGGCCACACTCGCAGTCTGGCTCCCCCATCAGACTGGGAGCTCTCAGAAGACAGAGGTGTGTCCCGCTCCTCCCTGGGTCCCCAGCATCAGTCAGGCCACCACAGGAGGCATTTGCTGAGCGGTAAAATGACCAGCTGGATTCCAATGTGCCCAGACCTACTGGACTGTGAGGGGCACATGTTATCACTGAACAGAAGGGTGGACCCCACGATCTCCGGAGGTCCCCTGGCTGGGAAGACAGCTGAGACTCTCGAAGTTTCCCAAGTCTGGCACAGTGACGAGGCAGAGGAAAGGGAGCTTTAGGAATGAGGGTGCCTTGTGCCCAGAGCTTTTGGCACCTTTCAAGGCATCTCTGTGGGTCAGGAGGTCCTTCACCTTTAGGATTATCTCCAGTGCAGACAGGGCTGAGGACAGCATGTCAGGACAGAACTCTTCCTTGAGAGGAGCACTGTCCTATCCCCTTCTTTCATGAGTAAGGTCACCTCCTCCAGACAGGCTTCCTGGGTGGGTCTCTTGTTCTCCTCCCAGGCCTCCTGAGTATTCCCACAGGACCAGAGTCCAGAGGACCTCAGGCTTCATGGAGCCCAAACTCCAGCTTTATGGGGGGTAGACTAAGGCCAGAGGAGGCAGGAAAGGACTTGCCCAGGGCCTAACCTGAAGGCAGGGGGCCCTTGCCCCAGCCCAGAGCCCTTCAGGACACACTAGGCTCCCTTCCTCCCGAGCACTGTCGTCTTTGGGCCCCTCCAAATCTCTGCCTTGGCTGAGCCCCTCTAAGATGCAGGATGGGGCTGGGTGTCTTCCTGCACATCGGGGACGTGGCTCTTGTCTTTCCTGTTGTGCCAGACACGGGGCCCAGAGTGGGAGGTAAATGCTGGATGGCACTGGCCTGGCACAGGGTCAGTGTGGGCCTGCAGAGGGCAGGGAGGAAGGGTTGGCCTGGGGAGGTGCAGAGGGGGTGGAGGGAGGGTGGGCCTGGCAGGGTGGTCTCCTCTGGGACCAAACAGAGCAGGACACCGGGGAGCGGCCAGGGCCATGGCGCCTGCGTTGGGGCTCTCCCTGCTGGCTCTGAGCGCTCTTCTCCCTGCTCCTTGGCCTGCCTGCATTCTCCATGTCTGTCCTCCTTGCTGTTTGTCTTCCCTGGCATGTGCCTCTCCCACAGTCTCACTGCTGGGACCCATGGCTGTCTTTGGCTCAACCTTCAGGGCCTGGCCCATCCCAGCTGTTCCCCAGCTCGGGGGGTGGGGGTTAGGGGAGTATGAGAAAATGACTGGGACAGAGACAAGACCGATTCATAGGCAGAGGGACAGACACAAGAACCAGGAGGGGACCCTGGGGACAGACCAGGGAGGGGCACAGCTGGTCAGGGTCGCAAAGCCTCCCCGGCCCTGAGGGGGAGACCCTGAAGACAAAGCCAGATTTGGAGGGAGGAGTGGGGTCCGCCCTTCCCCTCTGTGCTGGCTCCTGACCCCCTCCCTCTTCCCTGGCCCTGCAGGAATGTGTGAGCACTTTTATTGTTCCTAAAAATAGCCCTTCTTTATTGGGGGTTGGAACGAGGAATTTTCTGGGCTGTGTTCATCTCAGGCATGCCCCTGCCTCTGGGTTCCCATCCACTATGTTCCCCAGAGTGGGGCCTCTGTGACTGCCCCCATCCTTACCTGCAGTGTTTGGTTAAAACTTACATCTGACTATAGTCCTCCTTTGGTGAGACTGCCAGGGCTCCCGGAGCCGGGATAGGCTCTGAGCTCCCAGGCCTGCGCATAAGGTGCTCGACCCTCACAGTGGGGTCACTGCTGCTCCTCCTGACTCCCTGAGCTCCAGCCCCTTCCCGACTCTCTGAACTTATGCCCCTCACCCCTTCCCGACTCCACCTCCAGGCCTTGGCTGTCCATTTCCATCTCCTGCACCTGGCCATCCTCAGTCCTCTCCTATCTTCCAGACCTGCCCTGGGCTGGTCTGCTTGAGTGCCCTTCCCTCTGTGCTCCACTCTGTGGCCCTGTCCTCAGGTGCTCAGGGACTCAGACTGTCATGCTCCCCTCCCCTCCCTCCCTGCCCCCTGCAGATCAGCAAGGGCTGGGCAGATACCTGCCCCACTCTGGGCAGCTAGAGGAGCAGCCCTCCTCTGGGTAAGGTGGGAGATCAGTGTGGGGACACTGCAGGCCCTGGGGCCCTATGCTCTGCCCTGAACCCTGGACCCTATTGGCCTCTTCCATCTCCCCTCCCCAGCTTTGGTTTTCTCTTCTGCACCCTAGGCCTAGAAGGTCTCTCTCTCTCTCTCAATTTCTCCAGGGAAGACCTATCCAGTCTCACCTCCTCTCTGCCTCCATTGTTCAGATCAGGGAACTGAGGCCCAGAGAGGGGAGGTGATGGACCCATGAGCTCTGGGGAAGCTGGCCATGGGTCTGGGCCCTACAGCATCAGGTAAGGCTCCAGTCACAGGGCAGGATCTTCACACAACCCACCCCCGCCCATCTCGCCCAGGCAGGCAGGCTGGCATCCAAAGTTATTTGCCTTTGGAGGGCCCAGGAAGCCAGAGAACAAACATCCGGAGTCCCTGGAACTTCTACTCTCTCTCCTGGGAGCCATGGAGTGCACAAGTGCGCGCACACACACACACACACACACACACACACACACACACAGTCCAGGGCTGGATAAACACACGAACATGGGAGATCTCTTGGGATTCACAGGAGATGCTCCTCTGAATCTGTGTTGGTGCTTTAGAGGCCCAACCCCCCAGAAGCTGATGATGATCCCCCATTAGGTCCTATATAATTTTGTCTTGGAAATGAAAATCAAAATTGCTTTTGTGAGACTTTTCTTATTGCAGCATTCTGGATACACTTATCGAAACTGACCTTTTTGCTCACTTTGTCTCCTTCTTTGCTGGCGACCTCAGCACGTATGTGCCTGCCCACAGTCATCCGTAATGCATGTCCCTGCAGGCCATCATGGAACCACAGCAGGATATGGGCCCCTTGGGTCCCAAGGAGAATGTCTGTGTGAAAGTACATGGGTCTGTGATTGTGTGGAAGGAAGTGTGTGAGTGTAAATGCCTGAGCACCCCTGTGTCCACATCTGTGCATGAGCCACAGGCATGTGTAGGGGGCCATCACAGCCTGTGTGCTTTGGGTTGTTGATGTCTGCATGAGCCCAGGCGTGTGCAGTGAGCGTGTGGCTGTCTGAGGGCCTGTGAGCGCCCCAGTGGCTGGTTTCGTTTCCAGACGAGTGAATGAGCATGCGGCTGAGAGTGGTGGCATCTGTGCAGGGGGGTCTGATTCTCCTTCCCCCATGGATCCCTCCATCACGTCTGCCAGACCTGGGCTCACACCCCTAACCTGCTACATGTTACTTGTGTGGCATTGCACAAGTCTTTGAACCTTTCTGGGATCAGTTTCCTCATGTGTAAAATAGTGCCTTCTCCCAGAGGTACTGAGAAGTCTAAACCAGCACCATATGAATCCTGCCTAAGCTAGGGGCTGGGTCACCTCTGCGAAAGTTAGAGACAGGTGACCCTAATTTTCTGGGCAGATGCAGCCAGGGGGCAAAGATTCAGAGGGGCTAGGTTCAGCACCTCTCCACCACTGCTGGAGCTGCTGTGAGGTTAGAGGCAGCGGCCCTGCAGGTGACTAAGAGATAGTCACTCCCTTTCCTCCCAGCCCCACTCCAGGTGTGCAGCTTGTGACTAGAGGGTCTCTGACTCAGAACCGGGGTGGGCAGGTTCAGATGAGGCTCTTTGAGAACACCCACCCCCTCCTAACTTCCCCTGGGGCTCCATACCCCTGACGCACCCTTGAACTGTCTCTCCGCAAAGGCCAAGAGAAGGCCCTACAGAAGCCATGAGGGGGACTGACCAGACTGGGGGTGCAGGGGCAAGCTTAGCTTGCCAGATGCTCAGAACCATCCCTCCTGGCCCAACTCCCATTGTCAGACAGGGAGAGTGAGACATGGAGAGAGCCAGGGACCATGCCCTCTCCTCCCCAGAGACGCCCAGTCAGTCCAAGCTCCTGTCTCAAAACCTCTGTGGCTGAAATTGGGGGGACCCAAGCTTTGGACTCTGTTGGCTCCTGAATGGAGTCCAGGAGCCTGGTGGGAGTCCCAAGAGACAGGCACTTACAGACCTCTGCCCTCAGCTGTCGGTTGGTGTGGACCTCTTACCCACCCCCACACACCCAACAGGGGCCAGATCCCCTACTGGTGTGATTATCCAAATTATGGGTTTTTCCTTGAGCAAATTGCTTCGGCCTAATTGAATGAAGCTGCAGGAGCATGGGCTGACAGTGGGTGTGGATGGCAGGAGCCAGGGGAGAAGGGTGTGGGAACAAGCTGGGGGTGAGGGGGCGTCTAACAATGCTGAGCAGGGGACACAAGGGGTGAGAGAGGGAGAGGAGGGCTGTGGACACAGGAGAACACACTAGTCACATCCAAAGCCTCCCTGCACACCAGCGGCGTGCCCCACACACTAGGTGCCTGGGCGCAGGAACCAAGCGAGCGTGCTTCCCGAGAGACCACTGAGCACGTGCTTAGTGCCTGTCCTGTGTTCATTTAAAAGCACTCTTTTGTGTCATCCTCCCAACAGTTCCACTTTATACTTAAGGGAATTGAGGCTCAAGAGAATGAAATGACTTGCTAAATGTCAGAGTCAGGCAGGGTTCTCTGACACCACTGCCCTTCCTCTTACCGGGCATCCCACTGAAGTACCCCCATCCTGCCTCCGGGGAGACTTCCTGGGGAGTTCAGAGAAAGGAGGAAGCCCCACTCCAGCTCACACTCGGGCCCAGGCACCACGTCTCTCTCTATCAGGTGTTTCTCCTCATCCACGCCATGATGTCTGTCCTCCCCTGAAGGTCAGCAGCTGACCCAGCACGGCTCATGCCTCACATGCCCGTCACCACGGCATGTCTGTGAGCCCTCTCACCCCTATGCAGTGACCTGCTCTGATGCACCATCACCCGGGACGACACACAGGGACGTGATCACTGTTGCCTTCCCATGGCATGTCCCACATACTCAGTGACACACAGTCATCTCAGTGTCCTCAGTGTCACACATCTGAGCATCACAGGGCCACACACAGTGAAACTATCACTGTCACCCTCACTCAGAGTGGCCCATCCTCAGTGTCACACACCAATATCCACAGTGTCCCCCTCCCACAGTGTCACACACACAGCTCCAAGCTGGCTCTGTGTTGCACTGTCACATTTCAGCATCATCTAGGACCTTCTGATATTGAAAAAAACTCCACCTTTGGTGAGATGATGTCATGTCTGGGATTTGCTTTAAAACAACTTCAGCAAGCAACCTATGGAATGGGAGAAAATATTTGCAAATTATATATCTGGTAAGGGGTTAATACCCAGAATATATACAGAACTCTTACAACTCAGCCACAAAATTAACAAACAACCTGGTTTTAAAATAGGCAAAAGACTTGAATAGACTTTTCTCTAAAGAAGACATACAGGTGGTCAACAAGCACATGAAAAGATGCCCAGCATCGCTAATCATCACGGATGTACAAATCAAAACCACAATGCGATGTCACCTCCCACCCATTGGGATGGCTATTAAAAAAAAAAAACAGAAAATTACAAGTGGTGGCCAGGATATGAGGAACTTGAACCCTGGTACACTGTTGGTGGGAATGTAAAATGATATAGCTGCTGTGGAAAACAGTATGAAGGGTCCTCAGAAACTTAAAATCTCCATATGATCCAGCTATTCTGTTTCTGCATCTGTACCTAAAAGAATTGAATGCAGGATCTTCAAGAGATACTTGTGTGCCCATGGCCACTGCAGCATTACTCTCAATAACCAAGAGGCGGAAGCAGTCTCCATGTCCAAGGATGGATGAATGGAGAAACAAAATATGGCATGTGCCTATAATAGAATATCATTCAGCTTCCAAAAGGAAGGAAATTCTGAAACATGTTACGACCTGGATAAACCTTGAGGACATTATGCCAAGTGAAATAAGCCAGTCACAAAAAGACAGATACTGTGGGAGCCCACTTATATGAGGTACCAGCAGCAGTCAGATTCCTAGAGACTGAAAGCAGAGAGGTGTTTGCCAGGGGCTGGGGGAATGGAGGGTCATTTAATGGATGTAAGTTTCAGTTTTGTAAAATGAAAAAGCTGTGGAGACTGGTGCACATCAGTGTGAATGTACTTAACACGACTGAACCAGGCACTTAAAAGTGGTGAAGATGGTAAACTTCAGGTTATGTATGTCTTACCACAATTAAAAATTTTAAAACACAGTACTTCAGGAGAGAAAAAAAAAAAGAGAGGGAGGAGGGATAGATGAACTGAATATACCCAAATCTTGGTAACTGTTAGATTTGGGAGATGGGTACATGGCAAGTTTATTGTGTTATTCTATTATTCTGTGTGTTTGAAATATTCTGTAATAAAAAGATTGTACACTTCCTTGACCTCACACCTCTTTCCGGCAACCATGGCCCTTCTCTGCCTCCCTCACAGTTAAACGTCTCCCAAGGGCCGACTATCCTGCTGTCACCTCTCACCCGCCCCCCCAGGCCAGCTGGCTCTGGCCCCGCCCTGCCACTGACCGGGCTCTCCTTGGGCTGAGGCGCAGCCGGTCCGCACGATCTCCCGGCTCCCACCTCACCTGGGGTGCAGCCGCCCTCCTCCGTGAGCCCCCCGACTTCTGCAGCCTCCACCTCCCTGGCCACTCCTCCTCTGTCCCTTTGCAGTTCCTCTTCACCCCTCTGGCCTCTAGATGATGGAGTATGCAGGGCTCAGGGCTCAGTCCTCAGTCCACAGGTTAATACACCAGCCGTGCCTGCCGACTCCCAAACACATCCCCAACCTAGCCTCTGCTGCCCGCCAAGCGTCCACGCCTGGATGTTTGACTTACACCCAAAGCAGGTCTCTTCGTTTCTACTCCCTGTCCTCTTTCATCCCGCTGACCCTGACCTCCCCCAGTGTTCGCCTGTCTCGGTAATGTCTCCACAGTCTATCCGTGGGTTCTTGGAGACAGAAGCCTGGGAGCCATCCTCCATCTTTCCTCTTGGCTCGACCCCTCACCCTTCAGCAAGTCTGTCACCTCGACTTCCCAAATATCCCAGGTGCGCACATCTCTTTCCAACTCCTCTGCCATCCCCTTCACCCAGTACCTCCATATCCTGCCTGGGTGGCCTCAGTGGCCTCCCGCTTGTCTGCCCACCTCCTCTCGACCTCTCCAACATACACATACATATGTACACCCCACATACACCCCGCATCCACAGCAATCTTTCAAAATCATAAATTGGACCCATGTCACTCCCCTGCCTGAACCCACAGGGTCTTCCCATGACAGTGCCACACGCAGTATGTGTGCCCGCATTTCACACTGTCACAGCCGTTACACACAGCATCACACATTCAACGTCAGGCTCAGAGTCACACAGCATCACACACTGGTTTTCACGCCCCTGACATCACTCCATGTCACACACTTGGCTGCATACTCAGCCTCATACGGTGTGCCTGGGCCACACACACGGTTTCACAATTCAGCGTCAGACGCTTGAACCACAAACCCAGGACCACAGCTGTTATCACCCAGTGTCATTCATCTGTTTTGATCCTCATGGCCACACACTTGGTATTTTTCAGCATCATAATGTCAGACATTCAGTGTCACACCCAGCAGCTCCCCCATTCTCCTGACAGTATCCCATGATTGAGGTCACACACTTGACATCACATCACGTCACACACTCGGTAGAACAACACTGGCCCACATTCAGTGTCTCAGTGTCACCCCTGTCATCACCCTGGGTCCCACGAGCTCCTCACCCCACCCTCACCCTGCTGGGCACAGTCGCCAGAGCTGCTGCCCCATGTCAAGGCTGTTTCCTGTTGTTGTGCTCAGAGTCCTCAGCCATGGCTTGTTCCTTCAAGGATTTCCTGTTGTCAGGGCCCCAGTCAGGCCTGGCCTAGCCCGGGATACACAGCCCAAAGCCCAAGAGGTGGCCAGCAGGAGCCCTGGACCCCTCTCCTCCGCCTCACTCTGGACGGGCCTCTGGGATTCTCCCCCTTCAATCAGCCTGGGTGCCCCATGGGCCGGGCCTTATGCCAGTTCCCCTGAATGTGGTGACCTCTGGGCCCTATCCCATTCCCGTGGCGCCCAGGCCTGTGCTTCTCGGGGTGGGGGACCACTCTTGGGCAGCTTGGACGAAGCTGTCTACTCTGTCTGAACAGCTGGTCTCTGGGGCTCAGCCTGAAGCTGCCCAGGGCCAGAGAGGAGGGACAGATGGTGGAAGGGGAAGACAAAGGGTTAGGGAGTTAGGGAGTTAAGGAAGGTTTTGCAGAGGAAGCCAGCTGAGGGTTGGGAAATCCATGGAAGAGGAAGAAAAGGCACCCCAGTGGGAGCACCAGACAGGAGCAAAGGCCTGGAGGCAGGAACCCAGAGCAGACAGGGCTGACAGGCTGATGACTGGAACAGGAGGCAGGGAGGCTACGTTGTGGGATTTGGAAAAAAACAGGTCTGCTCCTATCAGCTTCCTCCTGTCACCTGCGCCAGCGCTCACACCGAGCACCAGGCAGCAGCCTCGGGGCACGCCCTTCCTGGCCCTGCCTTCCGGTGCAGATTGCCCCTCACAGCTGCTGAGCGCTCACCTCCTGCCCCAGGCCAGCCCGCAGGAAGGACACGCGGAGGCCAGCGCGCGTTCCCCACACGGCCTGAGATAAATATTTCCCGGGAAACGGAACTTGTTCTCCCTGTGTTTACAGCCAAGGACCAGACAAGGCGGGGGCAGGGGCCGGCCCGAGGAGCCTGGTCAGGGGCCCACAGTGTCTAGCCTAGCCCTGCCTCAGGCCTGCTGGGTGCCTCCGAGCCGGTCTCTGCCTCTTTCTGAACCTCAGTCCAAGCCCTCAAGGGGCAGGACCCCCCTGGGCCTCCCCACTCTCAGCTTGTGTCTTCTCTGGGTGTCTGGTGCCTTCCACTTCCGACCAGCCTTCTCTGAAGGCATGACCTGCATGCGCCCACCTCCACGTTGTCCTCGGTCAGTCAGGGGTGTGGACAGATGAACGAACAGACAGAGAGACAAGCTGGAGTGGCAGCTGAGACCGCGTCCCTGGCCTCAAGTGTCTACATGCCCTGGGCCTGTGCAGCCCGACAGCTGGGTACAGACAGATGGCAGGGCCTCAGGGCTCCATGGATGCCAGATGCTATGGCCACCTTGTTGGCAGCAGCTCCCTCAGGGCCGCGGGGCATCACTGGGGCTGCGCAGAATCCAGGAGGAGGCGGCCACACCTGCCAGTTAAGAGCACTCACTCAGGAATTTTAAATACAGACCTGAAAGTGCTTCCTGTGGCAGTCCTTCTAGACTCACCCCGATGCTCCCTGACCAGTGACCTGGGTTCCGCTGGAGTGTCAGGCCTGGGGACATCCTGCTCGCATCCCAGGCACAAGCTGCTCCTTCCGCATGCAAACCTCTTTCAACCCCATGGCAATCCTGCCTCACAGGACCACCCTGGCTCCGGCCCCCGACTGTTGCTGTCCCACCATGCTGGGCCCACTTATTCACCATTGGCAGCCTCGGCCTCACCCCAGACTCTGAGACCAAGTGTTCCTCAGCCCAGGATCCGGGGGCAGATGTTTTGGAGCCGGGCTTTCAGCCCTGAGCCTGCCTCCTACAGGGCCTCTGAGCTCTGTCCCAGGCCCTCCATCTGCTCTTGCCCTGTCCTGTACTGGGCTTTGTGGCCCTCAGGTGGTTCTCTCAGAAGCCGGCCACATGGACCTCTCTGACTCTCCAGCGGATCTCTGGCCTCATCAGTCAGTGGCCTTGACCCTTCCCATCCTTCAAAGTTCCAAGGCTGCCTCCTCCAGGAAGTTCCCAAGACTTCCCCCAATCCAGCAACTGTTCCAGCCCTTTTACAGCCATTCTCATTCAATCAAGAAGCATCTACTATACACCAGGCCTAAGCAGGACCCACATGAGCCCATGAGAGACAAAGGAGACTCAGCCTTGGTTCCCACCCTCAAGTGTTTACAACTACGAGGAAAAGATATATAATCACATGGCGTAACGAGTTACCTATTGTAAGCTCGGGGAAGCTTGGAGGCTATGAGGGCCCAGGAAATAAGGGAAACTAACTTGACCCAACGTGGAGGGAACAGTCTGAGAGGGCTTCACAGAAGAGGTGACATCTAATCTAGGGCTTGGAAAGGGGGTAGGTAGAGAAAAAGGGAAAGGCATTCCAGAAAGAGGGGTCAGTGCAAGCAAGAGCGGGGAGTCTGGGGAGGGCCGGTATCCTGGGCAGTGAGCACCGCTATGTCTGGGGACAAGGAGTGGCCATGAGGGGCTGGTATTGACATGCCGAGTGTGGCAGTTACTTATCCTATAGGCAGCGATAGAGGAGCCAGTGCTGGACAGCGCCTAGTGTGGACGTCTGTGTCTTGCCCACCAGCCTTGGCCTGGGCCCCGAGAGCCAGCACAGAGACCCACGCTGGATGCTGGCATAGAGTCCAGGGAGCCATCCCAGGTGCCTGCTTCGTGGGGATGGGTGCTGGCTGTCATGCTTCCAGCGCCAGGAGGACATGCTGTGCTCACACAAGCCCTGTGAACGCTGGCCAGCCCTGCGGGCCGGTTCTGCTCCCAGGGTCTGAGCCTTGAGGGAAGCAGAGAGGGGGCCAACTCCCTCCAAGGACCTGCTGAGGGCCAGGCCTGGTCCAGACACCTCACAGACATTGTATCCATCCATATTCCTCCCAGCAGCTCTACTGCGACTATGTCCAATGTGATAGAGCTTCTTGTCCCCCTGTGGCAGGCAAGGAAACTGATGCTCAGGCTGGTCAAGTGACTGGTTCAAGGTCACACAGCTAGGACGTGGTGAAGCAGAGACTTGAACTCATGTCCTTCCCCCCCCCCCGCCATGGTCTGTCTACTAGGTGAGGCCATCTTGTCACCCAGCCTTCACCCTGACAGGGGAATCCTCATCAGTTCCCTTACCCCTCTTCTCTCTTTCCCTCCAGCTGTCCCCACAGTCTGAGAAACACCTCAGGGTCCTACTCTCTCAGTCCTGCCCTTTCTATCCAAGGGAGGCAATCCCTCTCTCCCTGGCAGGGCTGAGTGTGGGCCTGGGCACTCAGGATGGGGAGCTAACTGAACCCAAAACATAGAGCAGTGTGGCAGTTACTTATCCTATAGGCAGCGATAGAGGAGCCAGGCAGACCCCTGCCATCTTCAGGGTGGGTGTGGGGTTGGGGGACAGGACAGAGCTAAGAGGTGAGGGGCTCATAACCTAAGATCCTGCAGAGGAGGGAGGGGGCAGCGAACCCAGACCCAGGAAAGGCAGAGAGAGGACCACGGGGAAGGGAGCACAGGGGTGATCCAGGGAGGCCACAGGGCAGGAGGAGAAGAGCCTGGACATGCAGGGAATAGGGTTAAGGGCCCGGGCAAGGGCTGTGCGCAGAGGCATGCACAAGCAGCCTGGATCTGGCTGCTTCCTTCAGGGCCCAGCTCCCATGGCCCAGGAGGGTCTCAGCTTCCCTGAAGCCCTCTTCCTGAGCGGCTTCCTGGGAGGATGACAAATCCCACTCTCCTGGCAGGTGGCAGCGACTGCTGAGACACTGCTGGCTCCCAGGAACACCATCTGTCCCAGCTCTGCGGGAAGCCCCCACCCTATGGGGAATGCCATGGCCATAAATAAATGAATAATGACTTCCCAGCCACCCCCTTCCCCAGCTCCCTGCTACAGGGACACTCTTAGGGCTTGGCCCCACATCTCAGCAGGGAGCCCATGCCGAGGCCCCCTGTGCACCAGGCCCTGTGGGGGCATCTTCTCTCCTGCCTTACCCAGGATGGTGTCGGGGAGGTAATGAGGGGTGAGCCGAGATGCATCTGGGCTTCGCTCTCAGCTCTGTCTCTGTTTGACTCATTATATGACTCCCCTGGACCTCAGCTTCCCTGAATGAAAAGGAGGATAGTAACGGCCCCTGCTTCGAAGGCAGGTTGTGAGGATTAAAGGAAAGTGAATCTAAAGCGCTGGCACAGACGAGTGGCTGACACAGCGGCAGCCCTCCGTTCCTCTCAGCCAGGCCTGGGCAGGAGGGAAGGCTCATGCTGGTCTTGCTGTTCGGTCCGATTTCACCCAATCTTCACGGTCCACAGTCCACCCCATTTCCACTGCTCAAGGCCCCCCTAAGCACTGAAGATTCCTATGAGGCACCCCAAAGTCCTGGTCAGGGGCTGGAGATGCCACCCCTCATCTCAGAGGAAATGCATTCACTGAGCCCTCACCAGGCACCCCTTGGGAGGCCAGTGGGAAACTTGGAATGAAAAAGGCATGTCCTCAGGCTAAGGAGCTCAAGGTTCAGAGGGGAAGACACACAGAGTCACATAATGGAGCAAACAGGGAGCTAATGGTACAGACAGCAGAATGCCCCAGAGTCTGACTGCCAGGGCAGGAGAGCTCAGAGGAAGGGGCGTGAGGCCCAGGGAGGGCTTCCCAGAGGAGAGGAGGCTAGAGCTGAGCCCAGAGGATTTGGGAAGCTGAAGGAGGAAGAGGCCAGGAGGAGCACTTGTGGGGAGGCAGGAATGGATGAAGGGGTGTAGCCTGGCGGGGCTGCAGAGGGAGCAGGGGGCTGGGGAGCCCAAAGAATCTTTGAGCAGAAAGTGACAAGTTCAGGTTTGCGTGTTAGAAAGATACTTCTGGCAGCCACATGGAGGAGGGGGCAACTGAAAGCAGACAGCCAGTAAGCTGTCCAGGGGAAAGATGAGCAGTCTCCCGCTGGGACAGGGAGCAGGAACGGAGAGAGGAGTTCATGGACTACTCAGGGCAGAGAATTAACAGGGACTTGTTGGATGAGGTTGGGGAGGATGACAGAGGAGAGTCTCCAATGTTTCTCAGGTGACTTGGGAGAGGATGGAAGAGTCCTCAGTCGAAGGCAGCTCCAGGCCAGAATAGGGTGGAGGAAGTGGTCTTGGTGTGGGGTGACCCTAGGCTGGAGGGGGTGGGGCTGAGATTCGGCTCCAGCCTCCCAGTCCTCCCAGGGGTGAGGGCAATGCTCAGACTGACTCCCAGCCTGTGCCCCCACCCCCAAGCCCACCCTCTCCTCCCTCCGCTGAGCTCTCACCTCCAGTCTGGCGTCTTTCCTCCCTGTGGGCACTGGCTTCTGTGCAAGGAGGTCCCGGCCGGCTGCAGAGACAAGAAGGCCAGGGGCTGAGAGGCCAGCCAGGCCTTTTCCCTTCTCCCCAGCCTGCCCCTCCACCCAGCCTCCAGCAGCCCAGGGCCCCCTGTCCCCCACAGATGGCCTCCTCCAGGAAGTCTTGCCAGATCGTGCCCTGCTCTTTCCCCACTCTCCCTTCTTGCTCCCTGTTTCCCATGGGCACCTCTGCCCCTGGCTTATTCTCTGCCCCTCAGCCGAGCTGTCTTTCAGCCTGGGAATCCTCAGGGGTGGAAACGGCCGCATTTTTATCCCTTCTGAGGTCCCCTCCTCTTCTGCTTCTCTCCAGGGAACTTCACTACCTCTCTCTAAGCCTCAGTTTCCCCTTCTATAAAACGGGATTTGTAATGTCTAGCTCACACGTCACTGGGCTAGGCTCCCAGCTAGGGCTGCTGTGAATCCTGAGTGAATGTGTGTGAACCCCCAACCCCAGCCTGGCGCCCAGTCACCTGGGCTCCAGGAAGACCCCCCGCCACCCCACATCCCACCAGCACCACTTCTATAGCTCCTTGAGCTCTGGCGGACACACTTCTCCCTCTGCTCACTCCTCCAGGAGTACACCACCCAGGTGGTGTCCAGAAACCCCACCCCCTCTGGGAGGCACGGCCCAGGGGCCAGCTGCCCCTCCCCACCCCCACCCGACAAGCGCACCCAGGCATTGGACAGGCGCGGGCGGCGGGATATTCTGAGCCTGGCTCCATTCCAGTCAGCTGCTGGCCTCCATGCCAGCCTGGCGCGGGTGCAGGGGCTGATTTGATTTGGCAGCTTCGGAAGCGAGTGGTGGGGACGGGGTGGGGGAAGGGGAAGGGGATGAGATACCCATTCCTGCTAGGAAATAAACAGCCTCAGATGCCCAGCGAGCTGTGGGACGGGTACAGTCTGGCATGGGGGGGTTCTGGGTGCCCTGCCTGGTGCGCCTTTTTCTCACCCAGGACCTGGATGCCTGCCCATGACTGCTGGAGTCCATGGCTCTCCTTGGGTCACTGTAGGGGTGACAGTAGCTGCACCTGCTATGTGCATGCTTGTGGCATGGCTGTGGCAGGGTGTCTAGTTGTCCCACATGTCCGTGTGTCCTATGGGGTCTCCCTGCTCAGCCATGCCCACAGCTGGGCCTGAGTGTTATCCTGGATGACTAGGTCTGTGTGCTGGGCAAGGGTGTAGATGTGGCCATCCTCCCAGGGTGACTGTGGCCACATGGCCGGGCCTCTAGGAGGGCCTGACTGCAGCCCAGGGTGTGACAAGTTGGCCTGTGCGCCTGACTCTGCTGTAGGGCCTGGTATGCATTGGTTCCGCCTGTTTGATGACCCTGCTAACCTAGCCATGTCCGGCAGAGGAAATGACAAGGGCCGAGATAAGTACCTGACCCCAGGGCCCATCCCTTTTGTCCACAGCCTGAGCCTTCTTTCCCAGCCGGCCTCTGCTGGTCCACTCACTGCGCTGCCTGTGTCCTCTCCTCTCTGAGGGGCGGCAGTGCTAGCTTCCCTCAGCCTCCGGCCGCCCTCAGGCCTCTCTGCCATTCCCTGGAGAGGCTCCTGCCCTGCGCCCTCTGCTTCCCTGTCACTGGCTTCAAGCACAGGAAAGGTGAACAGGGTGAGGGGAGCCTCAGCTCGGCATTTGCAGCTCCTCTAGAATCCCACCGCAGCCTCCTGCCTCCCCTCCAGCCAGAGAGTCCAGCTCACCCTGCCACAGGCCTCAGGAATCCGCACCACCCTGTTAATGTGCTTCTGGTACCCTGGGGACCTGGCCTCCACAGCTCGGGGACAGAACTGTTGCTGGGGTTCGGGGGTTCTGATTCTCTGACCTCTACACTGAGAGGTCAAGGTGTGGGGTCAGACCAGGACAGGGACCCACAAGCCAGGGGTATGCCCCAGACACCAGCCAGGAGGTCAGGGAGGTCGGGAGGTGGGAGGGTGGAGCCTTTGTTGAGGAAGACACAGTGTCTCATCTGTCACTGCCTCCCCATTGTCCCACTGTCTTCTGGGAACATGGTTCTCCCCACCCAGAGACAGGAAGCTGAGCCCCTCCTGGAGACAGAAGAAGGGAACACTAAAGGAAGGGCCCCAGAGCTAGAGGGAGACAGCCACGCCCTTGAGGTCACACAGGACAAACCTAGGCTCAGGGAACTCAGTTGTCACAAAGACAGTCTCCATAGAAGTCCTGGAGGAGGTGTGTGGTGCCTCACAGGAAGAGGACACTAGGTTCCAGGACAGCCTCCAAGTATGCAATACAGGTTTTCACCTGGGAGCTGCATGTACTCACGTATGTACCTGCATAGGCCTGTGTGTGTGTATGTGCATGGGTGCACATCCCAATCATGGAGTCCTGAGCTCTGGCCTATGTCCCGGGGCAGGGTCTGCCCGAGGTCAGGGCCAGCCAGGCAACAAGCATGGTGATGGAGAAGAGAATGGTCTAGTCAAAGAGAGGGAAGAGCACAGCTCGGGGCTGAGCAGAGAAGCCCGTCGGGTTGGTCATAACAGCCAGTCCTCAAACACTGGCTGTCTGATACGAGGACAGAGCACTTCTGTGACCCAGGCTCTGCCACAACCTTCTGGGCAACTCTGGACAGGCCTGTCCCCTCTCTGAGCTATTCTCCTTATCTGAAGAATAAAAGGGTTGGATTAGATGATCTGCTAAAAGTCCTTCCAAGTCTAACAATCTTTTGTGAGAGACTCACACAGCCAGCCAGAAATGGAGACTTACTGGAATTCAGAGGGCAGGGGTGAGGGGAGGCGGAGATGAGAGTGAGGGGCGGGACAGCAGGAAGAAAGGAAGGGCTGTGTGAAGAGAGAGGAGAACCCCAGGGAGGCCACTGTGGGAGGGGCAGGTGCCTGGAGACCCTGTCCTCAGGGCCAAGGCAGGATGTGGCAGATGACGGAGTCTGGGGATGCCAAGAGCACCCCACCTGCCTTCTGGCCTGCAAGAGGAGAAAGATGGGTGCCCCCTGACCTGAGTCCTGCCCCCAGTCTTGCTCCCCAGGTGTTCCAGGGGAAGGGGGAGAGCTGCAGGCAGTGAGGAGCCCCCAGGACTGGGGCGATCAGGAAGCAGGGTTTCATGCCGTGCGACCTGGTCCAGCTCCCTGGCTCAGTCACCAGCTCTGTGAACCACCAGGCTGGCAGCAGTACCGGGCTGCTGAGGGACCCACCCAGCAGGCTCTCCAGAGGGCTGAGTCCTTCTCTCCTGCCTGAATGTTCCCTCCTCAACCCCGGTGTAGTGCTGAGGCATGTGCATAACCCAGGAGGCAGCAAGCATCTGGACAAATGGGCTGGCCGTGTGCCAGGCTAGGCCATGGGCCTCTGTCACAGGGGAGCACCCATTGGTCATCAGCTCTCGAGGCCCCCTGGCCTGGGATTTTCCCCCTTCCGTAGGTCCTTCTCACAACCACCCCCAGGCCCAAGCAGGGTCCTCCCTCCTTGGCCTGTACTCAAGGGGTGCTGACGGGTCACCAACCGATGCCTACACTTCCCTCTGGCTGCCCTGGCCTCTGCCCTAGTCCGAGGCTCTTCGTACTTGGGGCCCTCACAGGCAGGAGTTGGTGTGTTTCCGTGTCTGTGTCCAGGAAGTGTACATGTCCTGTTTTCCCCTCAGGCCGGGGCTGCCAGGAGACGGGGTGGTGAGCAGCCCTCTCCTTCCTCCACTGCTGACTTTTCTGCCCAGAGACTTAAGGGGCTGGGAGGAAAGGGCACTCCTTTCTCAGCCATAGTCTGAAATGGTTGAGAGGCAGGGGAATGAAGGAAATGACCCTTTACCCTGCAAGCTGAGGGAGTGACAGATCTCACACCTGCACACACACACACATTCTGTTGTGGCAGGAGAAACAGCCCACGTGATGCAGGTTGCGAGGGTCTTGTTCCCCTAATGCCAGCCCAGCCCCTCGTCCCCTCCCTCACTGGGGGTGGGGGCCACCTGCCATCCTGAGCTGTCTCCATTGCTCCTTGTTATGTTTTTAATAACGGAACATCGACATTAACAAGGCAGGTGGTTGCAGCTCTTCCCAGCAGCCCCATTTAGAATCATTGAATCATCAAATCATCATATCCTAGAATCCTGGATTCACAGAACGTCCACATCTTCCACTCCTGAAGTCTCAGCAACTTAAAACCACAGAATGTCATAATCACACAACCATGCATCCCTACAGCCCTGGCTGGGAGCTCAGAGCCTGGTAAGGCTAGAACCCCACAACCCACAAAGCGGGATTCTCAGAGGCACACACTAGTGCTTGGGCACTCTTTGTAGATACTGACCCCAACTTCCTCCTTTTACAGGTGAGAAAATAAAGCCCAGAAAATTGCCTTGTGCAAGATCAAGAGAGCAGAAGCCACGCAATGCCCACCCCCGAGACGGCAAGAAGGGACCTCAACATTTCAGTGTTCCAAAAACGGCGCAAGTCTTACATTATGAAACGTTGGTATTTTTGTCAGGATGCTGCTGCTCTATCCGCTTTGCTCATGTCCCCTCGCTGCCTCCTGGCCCTCCCCACTCTTCCTGGGCACCTCATCTCTCAGCCCTTCTCACCCTCAGCTCCTGCGCCTCCCTCTCCTTTCCCCCTCCCCTGGTTCTCTGCTTAGGCCCCCAAATAAAGGCAACCATAGACGGGGGAGTTCCAGGGGCCAACTCCCTCAGGGTGGGGGACAGGAAAAGCAAGATGCCTGCCACCTGAAGCCACCAGCCAGGGGCAGGCTCCTCAAAGAAGGTGCCCTGAACACAAGCCCAGAAGGTCCTGGAGCCCCCAGGGGTCCGGCCAGACCAGGGGCAGCAGCTTCCAGGAAGCTGGACCTGCAGTGGAGGCGAGCAGCTGAGGCTTACAACTGATATTAGAATCATCATGTATGTTTAACATTTTCATAAATTTAAATTTTAACTCATTTTAGAGTTTACTCATACATTTTTGGATCTGAATTTTATTAAATATTACATTTTACAGATTGTTTTAATTTTTGAATTCTGAACTCTCTTAGCCCAAGGCCGATTCCAAATCCCCATGCTACAGAGAGGATGCCATAGCCCGAGGGAGCAGAGTCCAGGGCTACGCGGTCTCAAAACTCCTGATGTGGGAGGCCTTCCTGAGACCTTTTGGCCCAGGCATTTGCCCTCAAACCCTGTCCTCCCTCACGGGCCCTCCCACACGCCTGGGGCAGCATTTGATCTCCCTTTATCTCTGTAGCTGCCTGGCCCCCTCTCCCACCACTGGCCAGTCTTCCCCTTCCCTCCATCCTTCACATCTCCTTGTCCTGTGTCACCACTCCTTGTCTGGACCACACTGCCTCGCCTCCTCCCTGCTGCTGTGCATTCTCCGCCCTTGGCCCACAGACTCCCCAGATACGCAGGTCTGAGCAGCCCCTGCCCAGCTTTCAACTCTTCCCCTAGTGCTGGATTCCCTCCAGAAAAAGCCCAAATTCCTTGACATGGCTTTGAAGTCCTGCATGATTCAGCCCCTGCCAGCCTCGCCCTTCCCCCAGGTGCCCAGGCAGCTCAGGATCCAGGTCCTCCAAGGGCCGAAGCAGAAGAGCGCTCTCCTCCCTCTGCCTATCACCAGCAAGCCTTCACGGTCACCGTCCTCTCCTCTCCTCTCCGTCCGCAGCCATCCCTCAGGTCTCAGTTTAGATGTCTCCTTTTGGAAGCTCCCCAACTTGCCCCTCCCTTCCACTCTAGGCAGAATTAGGGGGCCCTGCTCTGTCCCACCGTGGCCCCCAAACTTCTCTCCAGCATTGCCCTCCCCACACAGCCTACCAGTACCGACCTTCGTCTGTGCAGCCCTCACCTGCCCACCACGGGCCCCTCCACTGGGCAGAGGCACTGTTGCTCAGATTTGGCACGATGTGTGGCAGAACGCGAAGGCCCATTCTGTGCTCATCTCTAGCTACCTCTGTGGTGGGCACTTAGTAGGCAGTCACTAAGTGCCCACCTATGAAGGCGTGGCAGTGCATGGTGTGTGGCACGGACAGGTAGGGCTGGGGTGCTCGGAGGAAGTGAGAGCCCCTGTAGGGCTGGGGACTTCCTGCAAGAGGCATCTGGGAGGATCCTGCATGAATCGATCCTAAGACAGCAACTGAAGAAAAGCCACAAAAAGTCCCCAGCCCCACCTTAACACCATCAGAACAAACCATCAGAATGGGACCAGAATCTGCAATAAGGGAGATTCAGTGGCTAGGGCCCAGGACAGGGCCACCGGAGGGGCTGGCAGGGCATTCAGGGAAGGCTTCCTAGAGGAGTCTGGTTTGCATGGGGCAAGGAAGAAGGTGAAGATGAATCGGGTTGGAGAGAGTGGTGAAGACAAAGATGTGGGACAGAAAGCTCTGCACCCTCTTGTCCTTTAGCCCTGAGAGGAAAGGGAGGTGGGAGGTGGGTGGGCAGGAGGAGCTCAGAAGGCCCAGCAGAAAGGAGAGAACATCAGTGCTGACACCATGGTCAGGGCGGGTATGGACGGCTAAGGCTGGCAGGGAGCAGGTCCCCAGCTGTGGCTGGGAAACGTTTCCTGTCTCCTTGCCAGGGGGGTCATTAATAATCATTTACCCGCCACAGGCAGCATGGAGGCCGGCCAGGGAGCAGCATGGCACTGGGGCTGGAGCCCAGCCTGGCGGCCAGTAGAGCTGTATTCTGGGACCAACCCTGCCATCATCCTGTGAAACCGGAACAAACCACCTGACCTCTCTGGTCTCTGGCAACTCTGGTGAAAGGAGGGTCTAAAGTCTCCTTCCTGCTCTGGGCCTCAGTTTCCCTAGATTGCCAAGCTGGGCTGCCAGCCCTACAGTGAGTTATGGCATCTGATGACCCACATCAGCACCTAGACTATGCTGGGCCCAGCTCAAGACACATGGAAGGGCAGACCCGGTCCAGCCTCTGAAGAGCGTGCATTCTTTAGAGCCAGACCCTAACACCATGGGATGCACACCTGGAGCCTCACAGAACCAGGTACACACCAGGCTGAGGAAATGGACAGGAGGACCACCTGCCCAAGGCCTGGGGGGCCAACAGTGTGACCATGTCCTGGGCTGGTCTCTCAGACACAGAAGGTGGGAGGCCTGTGAAGCCTGTCCAACCCCTGCTCTTACCCTAGCCCTTCGAACTGTGCCTGCCTCGTGCATAGCGGTATTCAATATAGGCTTTCCGACAACCAAATGAGTTAATCTGCCCAACAGGACATTTGTGAAAGGAGCTGGAATATGGAAAGAGTTGCCTAAAAGATGACGATGGCGATACAGTGATTTCGGCCAAAGACGATGGGAGGGAAAAGGTGACCCAAAAGCTTGAGAAGGCCAGAGGCCCATGGAAGGCCATCCAAAGCCAGACGGACCACTTGGAAATGATCAGATACCTTCAAGAAACCTTTTTATTCCAATTGGACCAGAATCTTCCTCAGCCGCAGGCCATATTTCTCTGCCCATCCAATATCCCCTTCAAGGCCCAGCTCAAGCCCGCTGACTTCAGAGAACCTTCTGGAATGTCATGATGAGGCATCGGCCCCCAGCCCCTTCCCCTGACTGACTCTGATAGTTTCTGCGCCTTCCAGCTGTAAGGAGTGCTGACCCTGCATGCTCTCAAACACCTGCTGGCACGCTGCCCAATAAGGTTTCCCTACAGCTTTCTCTGGAGGTTATGACCTGGAACATCCTATTGACTGGGATATCCCCCATCAAACCCGAGGGTCCCCAGAATTGTGACCAGGCCTTCTTTTTCAGATAAGGGTCTCTGTGAGGACAGGGACTATTCCTCCCATCAGAAATGGGGGTCAATAAAAGTGGAGATAGATTGAGGTCTCCTTGGCTGTTTCCCAGCCCAGGGACCCTTGCTGGAGGTTACAGAGAGGGGAAGAGGACAGGACAGCCTGCAGAAGGGGGTGCTTGGCTGAAGAGGACAGGACAGCCCGCAGAAGGGGGTGCTTGGCTGAAGAGGACAGGACAGCCCGCAGAAGGGGGTGCTTGGCTGAAGAGGACAGGACAGCCCGCAGAAGGGGGTGCTTGGCTGAAGAGGACAGGACAGCCCGCAGAAGGGGGTGCTTGGCTGAAGAGGACAGGACAGCCCGCAGGAAGGGGTGCTTGGCTGAAAGAGGACAGGACAGCCGCAGAAGGGTGTAGCTGAAAGAGGACAGGACAGCCCGCAGAAGGGGTGCTTGGCTGAAGAGGACAGGACAGCTAGAAGGGGGTGCTTGGCTGAAGAGGACAGGACAGCCCGCAGAAGGGGTGCTTGGCTGAAGGGACAGGACAGCCCGCAGAAGGGGTGCTTGGCTGAAGAAGGGACAGGACAGCCAGAAGAGTTGCTTGGCTGAAGAGGACAGGACAGCCCGCAGAGGTACTTGGCTGAAGAAGGACAGACAACCGCAGAAGGGGTGCTTGGCTGAAGAGGACAGAGCAGCCCGCAGGGAAGAAGTGCTTGGCTGAAGAGGACAGGACAGCCATGAAGAGGGTGCTTGGCTGAAGAGGACAGGACAGCCCATGAAGGGGTGCTTGGCTGAAGAGGACAGGACAGCCACTGCAGAGAGTGCCCGGCTGAAGAGGACAGGACAGCCGCAGAGAGGTGCTTGGCTGAAGAGGACAGGACAGCCCGCAGGAAGGGTGCTTGGCTGAGAGGACAGGACCCGCAGAAGAGAGTGCCCAGCTGGGGGACAGGACAGCCCCGCAGAAGAGAAGTGCTTGGCAGAAGAGGACAGGACAGCCCGCAGGGAAGAGGAGTGCTTGGCTGAAGAGGACAGGACAGCCCCGCAGAAGGGTGCTTAGCACAGAGGACAGGACAGCCCGCAGAAGGGGGTGCTTGGCTGAAGAGGACAGGACAGCCCGCAGAAGGGGGTGCTTGGCTGAAGAGGACAGGACAGCCCGCAGAAGGGGGTGCTTGGCTGAAGAGGACAGGACAGCCCGCAGAAGGGGGTGCTTGGCTGAAGAGGACAGGACAGCCCGCAGAAGGGGGTGCTTGGCTGAAGAGGACAGGACAGCCCGCAGAAGGGGGTGCTTGGCTGAAGAGGACAGGACAGCCCGCAGAAGGGGGTGCTTGGCTGAAGAGGACAGGACAGCCTGCAGAAGGGGGTGCTTGGCTGCCCAGCACCCTGGGAATGACACGAGCCAGGAGGGGCACTGGGCCACCCACAGGACTGAGACCTCATGATTGGCAGACTCGCCCAACTCCAAGCCCAGCCCAAACTGCTCTTGTGCCAAGGAGGCACTTCCAGGGATACCCTCCAGGCCTCACTGCTGGTGCTTGGACCTCCACCTCTTCAGAGCACTCTGAGGTGGTAGTAAACACAGTGACCCTGTGACACGTGCATCCTTTCCCCACCCTCCTCCAAAATCCCGGCCCAAAACATGAGACAGGCTAAGAGGAAAAGAACAAAGGTTCCCAGACCGCGACATCACTGCCGCCTGCCTGTCCAGCGCCTGCTTAGCCGGAAACTCAAAACAAAGGCCTTGGTCAAAGTGAGGGGGATGAAGGGCAAAGGGCAGAGGCAGCCTGGCTTGGGGGGCCACACAAGAACGTCACTGGGCATCTCTGGGGACTTAACTGGGAGGGAAGCAAGGACAGGATGGCAACCAGGCCCACCCTGCACACACACACGTCACTCCACAAACATTCGTGGGACACCTGCTGTACTCCACACACCCCAAACATCACATACTGCCTCCTCACCCACACACCTTATGCACACACTCCCTTACCCCCTGCAGCACCTTCCACAGCCCTCAACACTGCCACCCCCCAACCCTTAGCTCATTGGGCACCCCTAACATACTCTCCACCACACACATAAACAACTCACAGGGAGAAAAGATCACACAGTCCACATGTCACACCAAAAAGTCACACAGCTCATACACCCACACTTCACACCACGCTCATATACAACCTCTCCCATGCACCTCACACACCCCACACTCCCCTCCCCAACCACCCCACACTCCCCTCCCCAACCACATCCACAGACACACACATCCAATTAAATTCAACACACATGCTACCCAGACATAGGGATAAATCCTGCATAGAGAACGTGCATAACTAATGTCACACCAAAATGCCGCACAACTGTAGGCACACAAGCCCGTCAGCATGGGCACAATGGGGCACACACACACGCACGCACACACACAATCACATGCAACCAGCTGCCTGCCTTGGACTCCTTGGCTCTGGCTGTTGCCCTCTTTCCTACCCTGAGCTGTACAAATAGCCACCACACAGACACATGACACTCAAACACCACCACTCAGACACTAATGTATTTCCCAAGCAGACCCAGGATGTACGACAGTGACTCTAAGTCAGTCACCTAGGCTGCAAACCCACTGGGCACACACAGCTGCCCCACTCCCACCCGCATCCGCCAAGACATCCAATGAAAGCTTTCATCAGCCCCTACAGTGGGTCTTTCTGGCTACACACACACCCAATAACATATACAACCATACACACAATCCCCCATGCAAGCTGCCCTGACAACTCTGCCCCACAATGCCAGACACACCACCTCAGACATGTAAGTCCCCCCCATAACAGTCATACATACAGCTACCACTCCACACCTACAACACAGCCTCAGTAGCCACACACGGCATGCAACGCCACACTCTTATAATCCTCACACTCACCATAAACCCCTGTAGATGTCCCCCAAATAATCCCAGTCGTGATGACCCAATCGCACATGATCACCCACAGGCACCCCAGCACATGCAGTCTGGCCCATCCTACACACGAGCACTCAGCTTCACACAGCCCTGGACACCTCCCACCACAGGTGACTGACCCCAGAGTGCAGGCCACTCTCCCCCTCCCCAATCTGGTCAAGAGGAGGACAGCAGAGATGAGGGGCGTGTAAGTCACAAACCCCAGTACCCTGCTGCACAATCCCTACCCGCCTTAGGTTCCTGGGCACCAAGTAAGGGCTGTGCTCTCCATGTCTAGTCCCTTCCACCAGCGCCCAGACCTTGCCAGCCCCAGCAACATGGGGGAGGATGGAGGCCCTGTAGACACTGGCTTGATGCTCTGGGCTTGCCTCCTTCTCACCCAGCAGCAGAGGCAGATAGAAGGGGAAGGGATGACCATAGGAAGACACTCTAGAACAAAGATAGAGACCTGAAAAAATTGAGAGGAGTGATGGACATTCAAGAGAGGTAGGCATGCAGGCAAAAGAGAACAAATGAGAGGAACAGGCAGAGAGAGAAAATGCACAGAAAGACTCAGAGAAGCCAGAGAATAAAATGTGACCACCACACCTGGAGAGAAACAAGAGGAGAGGGTGAAACCAGCTGGCAAAGACTAGAGGACCTCCAATACAGGAGGGAGGGCAAGGGGAAACAGGGTGGGGGTTCTGCAGAGGAGGAGTGAGAAACCGTGGTGGAAAGAGGCTTTTGGACTCTGGGGTAGGGTCCTGGGTGAGGACTGAAGTCCAGATGTTTGCATGGGAATCTGTCAGGGCCACAGATGAGGCTGTGGAACAGAGTTCAGGGCCTGGGCTGAGACCCCAGCTCTGAGTGGGTCGTGGTGGACAGATGGGGGGGTTCAGATGTGCTGGGTATGCCTGGCGTCTGATGTATATGCAGGCGGAGTTCAGGGGTGAGACAGGGGTTTTCCCCTGATCTGGGAGATCAAGGGGTTCCAGGTTTGAAAAGAGCTCTCAGCGTGGACTGGGGTCCCACTGTGGATTGGGAATTCAGCGCTTGGGGCGGAGCCCGGTATCCAAAAGGGATTCAGCGTCTGGGGAGAGGTCTGGACTGTGGGCTGGAGATTCAAGGGCTCTGGGTATAGGCTGCAGTCCTAACTCAGAAGTAAGATTCAGAACTAGAGAAGGGGTCCCCACCCCGAGGAGGGCTAAGGGCAGGTGGACCATGGAGCCGGCGACTGCACGCTCCGCGGAGGACCCGGCCGGACGGTCGCCCGACACCCGGTTCTCCTCGTGCCCAGCTCAGAGGGCCCCCCTACCTGCAGGCTGTCGGCGCATGGCTGCGGCGGCGGCTCGTCCGGCTTCAGGAAGACCTGCTGGCCCCGCCTGAGGAATTGGACAACAGCAATGAGGATGTGGTGCAGCACCAGGACCATGCTCGCAGCCGCCCGCCCGCCGGCCCGGCAGCCGCTCCCGGTCAGCGCGTCCGCGACAGCTTCGCCGGGTCCGCCCCGGCCCCGCCCCGGCCCGCCCCTTCCCGCCCCGCCGCCCCGCCTACCTCCCCGCAACCGCGGACTGCACCCCTCAGCTCCTCGCATCTCCGGACCCCACCGGAGTCCCCACCAGCTCTCACCTCCCTCATCTCTCCGCTCTCAAGGTTCTTGCAGCTCGTCCGCTATTAGGATTCCCCGCCAGGTAGCCGGCTCTCAGCCTTCGCTCCCCCTCACTTGCCCCTTCGCCACTCCTGTCACTACCTCTCAGGGGTCCCTTCTCAGAGACCTTCTCCCGACTGATCACCTTCGGATCCCCATTATTGCCCCCGGCACTGAAAAAGTCCTGAAGCCAGGCCAGAGACCCAAGGCAGAGACCAGGGCAGTGAAGGAGGTTGGGGGTGGGGGGTGGGCTGGAGGAGGGGGAGGCAGGGGAAAGGGGCCGCTGGCTCGATACAAGAAGCCCTGGGCTTGCTCCTCTTCCAGGGAGGAGGAGGAAGTCGGGGAGAATTTGAGAGGCCGCTCCGAGACGGACAGGCCCTGGGAGCAGCAGCAAATCTGACGGAGGCACGTGCGCACAGACACAAGAGCGCACACAGGCGCACCACTCCTGAGTCGGGCGTGTGGCACCGCGCCCCCAGCCCTGGGCAGGCAGGTCTGCGCTGGTGTCCCTAGGAGCCGGAGAGGGTGCAGGTCCCAGGGCCACACAGTCCACAGTTCTGCGGTGGGACCCGCGCGTCCGGAGCGCAGTTCTCCGCAGAGCGGCCTCTGTGCTCAGGCGCCTGCGGCAACCGTGACGCTCCCGCGCCCCCTGCTGTCCCAACGCGGCGGCGCAGCCCGGCCCTGTTTGCCGTCGGCCTGGGGAGGGTCGGGGGAGAGTGGAGAGGGGAGCGTCACCTGGGCCAGTTCCCTGCCTGGACCCACCCGGTTCCTCCTCCGCTTGGGATTAGATCAGCTAAGGCTGTGGGATGTGTCTGGACTGGGGTGCGCTTGGGTCTTGCCTGGCCTTTGCCAGCAACTTGCTGCATGACCGTGATCAGATCCCCTCCCCAGCTTCAGGGCCTCAGTTTCCCCATCTCTTTCACAAGACTGCCGGGATAATCAACCCCGATAATGCTGTGAAGGCAGCCAGAGTCCCCTGACAGCCCTTGCTGTGGCATGACCTGAATCCTTCCCACTGCACTGCAGGCTCCTCTCTCTGCAACTCCCCCCACCCTCCACACACCGCACACCACACACCACACACACACACACACACCCGTCTTGGAGGGTGACTCAGTGAGCCCCCAGCCTCCCCACCTCACCACGAGGATTGGGCTGATTCATCTGGACCCTTTCTCCCTGGGGAATGATTTCCTCAATGTTGAGTCACTGGACACAGTCCAGGCACCTGGCACCCAGGCTAGGCAGAGCCCTGGCTGTGCCAGCACCTCAGGGGAAAGGACCTCCATGCCAGGATTTCTTCCACGGCTCTTTCTGAAGCCCAGCTCTGGACATGCTGCTTCCCCTGCTCAGTGACTCCCTACCACCAGCACAATAAAGCCCAAACCCTCAGCCTGACTCGGCAGACCCTCTGTAACTTAGCTCTGACTCGTTTTTCCAGCTTGGACCTTCTTGCCACCATTCCTTAAATTTATACTTCCTGCTCCACTAAGGTGGGTTACTGACTCATTCTCACCTCCAGACCTTTACCCCGCCTCCCCTCCCCCAGTGCCCTCCAGAGCCTGTCAGCCTGCCTGTTACTCAGGGGCCAGGTGGAGGCCCACCTCCTCTAGAAGGCCTTCCTGGATGTCACCTTAATCCTCTCGGCCCCCCTTCTTGCATCTTTTCTGAAAGTCATGTCTGGGGCATGGGGCGGGGTGGGAGGCCTCTCTCTCACTAAGTGGTCCAGGCCAAGTCAGTGTATTACACTGCATCCTCAAACTAGAGGCAGTATATCTTACTTATTAACACTGCCAACAATATCATGTGGGTTAAGAAATGTAAAGGTTCTGGCCCAGAAAATTGACTCCCTTCCCTTTTTTTTGGGGCCTCAGTTTCCTGCTCTGTAAAGGGGGTGACCAATGTAAGGGCTATTGTAAGGACTAAATCTGAGCCCAGTTCACAAATATCTTGGTAAATCCTAAGTAACTGCTGCCAACTCAGTCCTGCGCCCTGGATAGCCCAGGTGGACCCAGGTACCCAGGAGATGTCCGGCCGCCCATCTCTTGGGCACCCAGCTCTAGGCAGGATGGCCAGAGCACTCACCTCCTGAGAAGTTATTTCTCAGATTTTACTTGGTCTCTCGTTCTGCAGCTCAGTGGGTGGGGGCCCAGGTACATGCTTGTGTCTCCCTCAACTCAGACTCGTTCTGTGTCAATCCTTCAGATTCAAGCATTCCTCAGAGGGTTTAACTCTGCTATAGACGTGTGTGTTTCTGGGCAGGCCACTGGACCTCATTTTCCCCACCTATGAAACATTAACACACTATATAAGAAGTTTCAATAAGCAAACTTCTTTCTTTTGACGCTCCACAGTGCAGAGCCCTTTCAGAAACATCATGCCATCCTTGAAAGTCTCCAACCAGCCCCCTCCCAGAAAAGGCAACCAAAGCTCCTCAAGGTGGCAAGGACAGGCCTTGCCCAAGCTCTCACAGCCAGGAAGTGACCTCCTTCAGATGAGGAGACCCGAAGGCTAGGACTCTTTCAGTCCCCAACAGGTCCCTGCTCCCCAACTCTACATTCTGTGATTCTGTGCTGGGTTCTCACACTGGCTCATGTCTGGGCCCCCCATTCCAGACATTTTTTAATGTTCCCAGGTGATTCTAATTTGCTGCCAGATTTGAGAACCCTGGACTAGCTGTGTCTTGTCCCACCTTGGATAACTCAGTATCTGTCACAGCCGACCTTTAAAGGCTGAGTGTGAACGTCTAGGGCTGGGGCTCCATGTCTGCGGGGCCGACCCTTAGGGGCTGAGCGTGAACGTCTAGGGCTGGGGCTCCATGTCTGTCAGGCCCGACCCTTAGAGGCTGGGTGTGAACATCTAGGGCTGGGGCTCCATGTCTGCGGGGCTGACCCTTAGAGGCTGAGTGTGAACGTCTAGGGCTGGGGCTCCATGTCTACGGGGCCGACCTTTAGGGGCTGAGTGTGAACGTCTAGGGCTGGAGCTCCATGTCTGTCAGGCCCGACCCTTAGAGGCTGAGTGTGAACATCTAGGGCTGGGGCTCCATGTCTGCGGGGCTTTAACATTTATTGAGCACTTGCTATGTGCCTCACATTCCATCTTTTCAAAATAAAGTAGGATCTTTCATTAGGCACATTTTACATATAAGGCACAGAGAGACTAAGTCACTTGCCTATAGTCACACAGCTAGTAAGTAGTGGAGCCAAAATTCAAACCCAGGCCATCTGGCTCCAATCTCTGCCTCAGATTCATGTTCCACCTCTTGAGGAAAGGCATGTGAGAAAAACAGGTTTTCCTACCTCTCCTTTTGTCCCCAACAATGCAGTGACTGACCAAGGGTGCTATGTTCCCAGTTCCTGAACCCTCTGCCCATCTCTGCCACAAGGCGGTCCAGCCCCAAGAGTGCCTGGCCCAGCCCCTCAAGCCACCTCTTTTCTCTCCCCACCTTACAGGCCACTCTGGGCTTTCCAATAGCCCAGTGGCCTCAGACTGGGAATTTTAGGAAAAGGTGACTTAACTGAAAGACTGTCAGCCTGGATTCTGGGCCCGCTCACCCTTAGTCCCTGTCTGGGAACTGGCCCTCCCTTGTTCCTAATAATAATGACACCTCTGTGGGCCGCTGTGCATACAAGGCCCTCCCTCACCCAGAACTGGCGGCCAGATTCTCTTGCTCGCCATCACTCCCTCTAAGAATGGGGCACCGCAGAAGAGAATGGCATGATATATTTAACGTAATGAAACAGAAGGGCCTCGAACCAAGAATATAGTATCCAGCACGATTATCATTTAAATATGACGGAGGGATTAAACAATTTCCAGATAAACGAAAGTTAAGAGAATTTGCGTCTCATAAACCACCACTACAGGATATCTTAAATGGACTGCTCTAGATGGAAGCACACCTAAGGCTAAAAAGATGTCACCAGAGGGAAAAAAAATCATAGCAAAGAAAGCAGACCATCCAAATACCAACTAAAGGCAAAGAATAAAACACCTATTATAGAAAGAATGGAGGAGGAGGAATAAGAAGGGAGAGAAAGAAAGAAACATCAGACTGTGTTTACAATAACTTAACAAGAAAGTTAAGTTAGATTGTTAGATAGTAAAGAAGCAACCTTGAACCCTTGGTAACCACGAATCTAAAGCCAGCAATGGCAATAAGTACATACCTATCAATAATCACCCTAAATGTAAATGGACTGAATGCACCAATCAAAAGACACAGAGTAACAGAATGGATAAAAAAGCAAGACCCATCTATATGCTGCCTACAAGAAACTCACCTCAAATCAAAGATATACACAGACTAAAAGTGAAGGGATGGAAAAAGATATTTCATGCAAACAACAAAGAGAAAAAAGCAGGTGTTGCAGTACTTGTATCAGGCAAAATAGACTTCAAAATGAAGAAAGTAGCAAAAGATAAAGAAGGACATTACATAATGATAAAGGGGTCAGTCCAACAAGAAGATATAACCATTATAAATATAAATGCACCCAACACAGGAGTGCCAGCATATGTGAGACAAATACTAACAGAATTAAAGGAGGAAATAGACAGCAATGCATTCATCTTAGGAGACTTCAACACACCACTCACTCCAGAGGACAGATCAACCAGACAGAAAAGAAGTAAAGACACAGAGGCACTGAACAACACACTAGAACAGATGGACCTAACAGACATCTACAGAACTCTGCACCCAAAAGCAGCAGGATACACATTCTTCTCAAGTGCACATGGAACATTTTCAGAATAGACCACATACTAGGCCACAAAAAGAACCTCAGTAAATTCAAAAATATTGAAATCCTACCAACCAACTTCTCAGATCACAAAGGTATAAAACTAGAAATAAATTTTAGAAAGAAATCAAAAACGCTCACAAATACATGGAGACTTAACAACATTCTCCTAATTAATCAATGGGTTAATGACCAAATCAAAACAGAAATCAAAGAATATATGGAGACTAATGACAACAACAACACAAAGCAACAACTTCTGTGGGATGCAGCAAAGGCAGTTCTAAGAGGAAAGTATATTGCAATCAGGCCTATTTAAAGAAGGAAGAACATTCCCAAATGAATAGTCTAAATACACAATTACTGAAATTGGAAAAAGAAGAACAAATGAGGCCCAAAGTCACCAGAAGGAGGGACATAATAAAGATTAGAGAAGAAATAAATAAAATTGAGAAGAATAAAACAATAGAAAAAAATCAATGAAACCAAGAGCTGGTTCTTTGAAAAATAAACAAAATAGATAAACCCCTAGCCAGACTCATTAAGAGAAAAAGAGAATCTACACACATAAACACAATCAGAAATGAGAAAGGAAAAATCACGACGGACCCCACAGAAATACAAAGAATCATGAGAATATTATGAGAATCTATATGCTAACAAGCTGGAAAACATAGAAGAAATGGACAACTTCTTAGAAAAATACAACCTTCCAAGACTGACCAAGCAAGAAACAGAAACACTAAACAGACCAATCACCAGTGACGAAATCGAATTGGTAATCAAAAAACTGCCCAAGAACAAAACCC
>JAVSCE010016344.1:0-35702 GCA_032199065.1 Smutsia gigantea
TTCATGATAAAGATTTCAAAGTAACAGTCATAAGTTTGCTCACTGACCTGGGGAAAAGAATATCAGCTCAATGACAATATCAACAAAGAGACAGAAAATGTGAAAAACGGCCACTCACGGCTGAAGAATACAACAACTGAAGTAAAAATACAATGGAGAGAATAAATAGCAGACTGCTGAAAGAAGAGGAAAGAATCAATGAGATGGGAGGAAGACAACAGGAAAGCCAACCAAGCTGAGGAAGACAGAAAAAAAATTATAAAAACGAGAAGATACTAAGAGAGCTGTGTGACAACTCCAAACAAAACAATATTTGCATAATAGGAGTTCCAGAAGGAGAACAGAGAGACAATGGAATAAAAAGCCTCTTTGAAGAAATAACAGCTGAAAACCTCCCCAGTCTTGGAAGTACACAGAGACCCTAACAAAGGAACACTAGGAAGACAACAAAAAGACATATACTAATTAAAACATCAAAGATTAAGGACAAAGAGAGAATCATAAAAGCAGTGAGAGAGGCAGTCAGTTACCTATAAGGGAAACTCCATAAGGAAGGCTGTCAGAAAATTTCTCAGCCGAAACTTTAGAGGACAGAAAGAAGTGGCATGAAACATTTAATGCATTGAAAGGGAAGAACCTGCAACAAAGAATCCACTATGCACCAAGGTTATCATTCAGAAAAATGAAGGAGAGATTAACAATTTCCCCCAAAAAAAGAAATTAAAAGAACTCAAACCCCAGGAAGACAACACCAAGACATACAATAATTAAAATAGCAAAGACTAAGCATAAGGACAGACTACTGAAAGCAGCCAGAGAGAGAAAAAAGATTATTTATAAAGGAAACCCCATCAGGATATAAGCAAACTTCTCAGCAGAAACTTTACAGGCCAGAAGGGAGTAGAATGAAATATTTAATATACTGAAACAGAAGGACCTTCAACCATGAATCCCCTAATCAGCAAGATTATCATTTAAATTTGAAGCAGGGATTAAACAGTTTCCAGATAATCAAAAGTTGAAGCTATTCAGCACCACTAAACCAGTATTACAGGATATATTAAAGGAACTGGTATAGATGGAAATGTTCCTAAGGCTAAATAGCTTGCACCAGTGAAAATAAACCCACAGTAAAGGTAGCAGACCAATTAAGTACCAAGCAAGTATGAAAGAAGGGGAAGGGAGTAGGAGCTCAAGATCACTGAACACCTGGCACTGGAGATCTTCTCTGGAATCATGGGCCCACATTACATTGGGTTCCAGAGATTGGCAGGGCTGGACACAGAAGACAGGTGGAACACTCTGAGATGCTGGGACTCCAGCCATTGTGGAAGACGGTTGTGCTCCACTGGTCCTGAGACCCAGAGTAGAGGCAGTAGTTTAAGAGACTTTCCAGAAGTGGGAGGGGTACCAGAGGGGCAAGGGTTGGAGAGAACTATTTCCTCAGGAGAAAGAGTAAGAAGAAGATACCCCCCAAGCCCTCCCCTGGCCCAAGAGATCAGGAACTCTGGGGGCACCAAAAACACCATTCCCTTTGCTGCATGGGCAGCTGGGTCCAATGGCAGCTTTGGACTTTGCCACCTGGAAGGTAGCAGTAGACTCTCCCAGTTTCCTTGGCTCCATTTCACTCAAACCAAGGAGGTGTGTGGAGGAGCGAGGCCCAGGGGCTCCTTCCTCCATGTGGGTGTCCAGGCCTGTTGCTTCAGTCTGGCCCAGGCAAAGCCACACAAGGGCATGTCCACCCCATTATCAGTGCAGCCCCGCCATTGCTATAGGCCAGGCAGAGTCAGCCCCACCC
The DNA here is from genome assembly GCA_032199065.1 of Smutsia gigantea. NCBI lineage: Eukaryota > Metazoa > Chordata > Mammalia > Pholidota > Manidae > Smutsia > Smutsia gigantea. The sequence goes on from JAVSCE010016344.1 coordinate 1,799, forward strand.
ACAGAAAATGCAACAGAGTCTCCTGAGTGAATAACAAAGGCAGTGGCTGAAGCAAAATGCCAGCACAGAAAGATAGATGCCTCACCCACTGCAAGCCAACAGCTGGGGACCCTGCAAAATAGAACCAGGTACTAGAGAGTGAAGAATCTTGAGATTATGGGCACCACAGTATGCCTTCTTCATAAAGTTCCTACCTATAGGGCAGGAAGCATAGCGATGTAATACAAAGGCAGAAACACAGAAACCCTGACAAAAGGTGTTGGCAGAGGAAAATGATCAAAACAAAACTACAGAACAGAACCCCAGAAGGATGGATAAATGAAACAGAGATCACCAATCTTTTTCTTTGGTCTCATTAATCTAGTTACACGTGCAACATTATGGTTACTAAACTCGCCACTTCATCAGGTCTCCCCCACTTATCCCATTACAGTCACTGTCCATTAGCATAGTGAGATGCAATACAATCACTACTTGTCTTCTCTGAGTTGTACAGCCCTCCCCGTGCCCCCGCCCAACATTACGTCTGCTAATCGTAATGCCCCTTTTTCTCCCTTATACATCCCTTCCCACCCATCATCCCCAGTCCCTTTCCCTTTGGTAACTGTTAGTCCATTCTTGGGTTCCGTGAGTCAGCTGCTGTTTTGTTCTTTCAGTTTTTTTCTTTGTTCTTATGCTCCACATATGAGTGAAATCATTTGATACTTGTCTTTTTCCACTTGGCTTATTTCACTGAACATAATACACTCTACCTCCATCCATGTTGTTGCAACTGGTAGGATTTGTTTTCTTCTTATGGCTGAATAATAATTCCATTTTGTATATGTACCACATATTCTTTATCCATTCATATACTGATGGACATTTAGGTTGCTTCCATTTCTTGGCTATTGTAAATAGTGCTGTGATAAACATAGGGGTGCATCTGTCTTTTTGAAACTGGGCTGATGCATTCTTAGGGTAAATTCCTAGGAGTGGAATTCCTGGGTCAAATGGTATTTCTATTTTGACTTTTTGAGGAACCTCCACACTGCTTTCCACAATGGTTGAACTAATTTGCATTCCCACCAGCAGTGTAGAAGGGTTCCCTTTTATCCACATCCTCGCCAACATTTGTTGTTGTTTGTGTTTTGGATGTTGGCCATTCTTACTGGTGTAAGGTGATATCTCATTGCAGTTTTAATCTGCATTTCTCTGATGATTAGCGATGTGGAGCATCTTTTCATGTGCCTGTTGGCTATCTGAATTTCTTCTTTAGAGAAGTGTCTATTCATGTCCTCTGCCCATTTCTTAATTGGATTATTTGCTTTTTGTTTGTTGAGGTGCGTGAGTCCTTTATATATTTTGGATGTCAACCCCTTATCGGATATGTCATTTATGAATATATTCTCCCACACTATAGGATGTCTTTTTGTTCTACTGATGGTATCCTTTGCACTACAGAAGCTTTTCAGCTTGGGATAGTCCCACTTGTTCATTTTTGCTTTTGTTTCCCTTGCCCGAGGAGATACGTTCATGAAGAAGTCGCTCATGTTTATGTCTAAGAGATTTTTGCCTATGTTTTTTTCTAAGAGTTTTATGGTTTCATGACTTTTATCCAGGTCTTTGATCCATTTTGAGTTTACTTTTGTGTATGGGGTTAGACAGTAGTCCAGTTTCATTCTCTTACATGTGGCTGTCCAGTTTTGCCAACACCAGCTGCTGAAGAGGCTGTCATCTCCCCATTGTATATCCAAGGCTCCTTTATCATATATTAATTGACAATATATGTTTGGGTTAATATCTGGATTTTCTATTCTGTTCCACTGGTCTATAGGTCTGTTCTTGTGCCAATACCAAATTGTCTTGATTACTGTAGCTTTGTAGTAGAGCTTGAAGTCTGGGAGCATAATTCCCCCTGCTTTATTCTTCCTTCTCAGGATTGCTTAGGCTATTCAGGGTCTTTAGTGGTTCCATATGAATTTTAGAACTATTTGTTCCAGTTCATTGAAGAATGCTGTTGGTATTTTGATAGGGATTGCATTGAATCTATAGATTGCTTTAGGTAGTATAGCCATTTTGACAATATTTATTCTTCCTAGTCAAGAGCATGGGATGAATTTTCATTTATTAGTGTCCTCTTTAATTTCTCTTAGGAGTTTCTTGTAGTTTTCAGGTTATAGGTCTTTCACTTCCTTCATTAGGCTTATTTCTAGGTATTTTATTCTTTTTGATGCAGTTGTGAATGGAATTGTTTTCCTGATTCCTCTTTCTGCTAGTTCATCTTTAGTGTATAGGAAAGCAACAAATTTCTGTGTGTTAATTTTGTATCCTGCAACTTTGCTGAATTCAGATATTAGTTCTAGTAGTTTTGGAGTGGAGTCTTTAGCGTTTTTTATGTACAATATCATGTCATCTGCAAATACTGACAATTTGACTTCTTCTTTACCATTCTGGATGATTTGTATGTCTTTGTTTTGTCTGATTGCCGTGGCTAGGACCTCCAGTACTATGTTGAATAACAGTGGGGAGAGTGGGCATCCCTGTCTTGCTCCTGATCATGGATGAAAAGCTTTCACCTTCTCGTTGTTAAGTATGATGTTGGCTGTGGGTTTGTCATATATGGCCTTTACTATGTTGAGGTACTTGCCATCTATACCCATTTCGTTGAGAGTTCTTATCATGAATGGATGTTGAATTTTGTCAAATGCTTTTTCAGCATCTATGGAGATGAAGTCATGTGGTTTTTTATCTTCCTTTTGTTGATGTGATGGATGATGTTGATGGATTTTCAAATGTTGTACCATCCTTGCATCCCTGAGATGAATCCCACTTGATCATGGTATATGATATTCTTGATGTATTTTTTAATTCAGTTTGCTAATATTTTGTTGAGTATTTTTGCATCTATGTTCATCAGGGATATTGATCTGTAGTTTTCTTTTTTGGTGAGGTCTTTGGCTGGTTTTGGTATTAGAGTGATACTAGCTTCATAGAATAAATTTGGAAGTATTCCCTCCTCTTCTATTTTTTGGAAAACTTTAAGGAGAATGGGTATTATTTCCTCTCTATATGTCTGGTAAAATTCAGAGGTGAATCCATCTGGCCCAGGGGTTTTATTCTTAGGTAGTTTTTTGATTACCGATTCAATTTCTTTGCTGGTAATTGGTCTATTTAGGTTTTCCGTTTCTTCCTTAGTCAGTCTTGGAAGGTTTTATTTTCTAAGAAATTGTCCATTTCTCCTAGGTTTTCCAGCTTGGTAGCATATAGATTTTCACAGAATTCTCTTATAATTCTTTGTATTACGGTGGGGTCCGTCGTTATTTTTCCTTTCTCATTTCTGATTCTGTTTATGTGTGTAGATTCTCTTTTTCTTTTATCGTCTGGCTAGGGGTTTATCTATTTTGTTTATTTTTTCAAAGAAGCAGCTCTTCGTTTCATTGATTTTTTCTATTGTTTTATTCTTCTCAATTTTATTTATTTCTTCTCTAATCTTCATTATGTCTCTCCTTCTGGTGACTTTGGGCCTCATTTGTTCTTCTTTTTCCAATTTCAATAATTGTGTCTTCAGACTATTCATTTGGGAATGTTCTTCCTTCTTTAAATAGGCCTGGATTGCAATATACTTTCCTCTTAGAACTGCCGTTGCTGTGTCCCACAGAAGTTGTGGCTTTGTGTTGTTGTTTTGATTTGTCCCCATATATTCTTTGATCTATGTTTTAATTTGGTCATTGACCCATTGATTATTTAGGAGAATGTTATTAAGCCTCCATGGATTTGTGAGCATTTTTGTTTTCTTTGTACAATTTATTTTAGTTTTATACCTTTGTGATCTGAGAAGATGCTTGGTAGAATTTCAGTATTTTCTAATATACTGAGGTTCTTTTTGTCACCTTGTATGTGGTCTATTCTGGAAAATGCTCCATGTGCACTTGAGAAGAATGTGTATCCTGCTGCTTTTGGGTGCAGAGTTCTGTAGATGTCTGTTAGGTCCATCTGTTCTAGTGCATTGTTCAGTGCCTCTGTGTCTTTCCTTATTTTCTGTCTGGTTGATCTGTCCTTTGGAGTGAGTGGTGTGTTGAAGTCTCCTAAAATGAATGCATTATTTTCTATTTCCTCCTTTAATTCTGTTAGTATTTGTTTCACATATGTCAGGGCTCCTGTGTTGGGTGCATATATATTTAAAATGATTATCTCCTCCTGTTGGACTTACCCCTTTACCATTATATAATGTCCTTCTTTATCTCTTGCTACTTTCTTCGTTTTGAAGTCTATTTTGTCCAATACAAGTACTGCAACACCTGCTTTTTTTTCTCATTGTTTGCATGAAATATCTTTTTCCTTCCTTTCACCTTCATCTGTGTATATCTTTGGGTTTGAGGTGAGTCTCTTGTGAACCCTATATAGATGGGTCTTGTTTTTTCATCCATTCTATTACTCTGTGTCTTTTGATTGGTGCATTCAGTCCATTTACATTTAGGGTGATTATTGATAGATATGTACTTATTGCCATTGCTGGCTTTAAAATTCGTGGTTACCAAAGGTTCAAGTGTAGCTTCTTTACTATCTAACAGTCTAACTTAACTCTCTTGTTAAGCTATTATAAACACAGTCTGATGATTCTTTATTTCTCTCCCTTCTTCTTCTTCCTCCTCCATTCTTTATATACTAGGTGTTTTATTCTGTACTCTTTTACATTTCCTTTGACTGTTTCTGTGGATATTTGATTTTACTTTTTGCCTTTAGTTAGTATTTTGATGGTCTGCTTTCCTTGCTATGATTTGATTTTCTCTGGTGACATCTTTTTAGCCTTAGGCATGCTTCCATCTAGAGCAGTCCCTTTAAGATATCCTGTAGAGATGGCTTATGGGAGGCCAACTCCCTCAGCTTTCACTCATCTGGGAATTGTTTGATCCCTCCCTCAAATTTAAATGATAGTCGTACTGGATACAGTATTCTTGGTTCAAGGCCCTTCTGTTTCATTACATTAAATATATCATGCCATTCTTTTCTGGCCTGTAAAGTTTCTGTTGAGAAGTCTGATGATGATAGTCTGATGGGTTTTCCTTTGTAGGTGATCTTTTTTCTCTCTCTAGCTGCCTTTAATACTCTGTCCCTATCTTTGCTCTTTGCAATTTTAATTATTACGTGTGTTGGTGTTGTCGTCCTTGAGTCCCTTGTGTTGGGAGATCTGTGGACTTCCGTAGACTGAGAAACTATTTGATTCCCCAGCTTGGGGAAGTTTTCAGCAATTATTTCTTCAAAGACATTTTCTAACCCTTTTTCTCTCTCTTCTTCCTCTGGTACTCCTATAATGCGAATATTGTTCCGTTTGGATTGGTCACACAGTTCTCTTAATATTCTTTCATTCTTAGAGATCTTTTTAACTATCTCTGCCTCAGCTTCTCTGTATTCCTGTTCTCTGATTTCCATTAACAGTGTCTTGCACTTCGTCCATTCTGCTCTTAAGCCCATCGATCACTTGTCTGATTTCTGCATTGTCTTTCCTCACTTCCTCCCTTAGCTCTTGCATATTTCTCTGTAGGTCCATCAGCATGGTTATGACTTTTATTCTGAATTCTTTTTCAGGAAGATTTTATAAGTCTATCCCATCAGGCCCTCTCCCTGGCGTTGCCTGGGTAATCTTTGTCTGTACTATATTCCTCTGTCTTTTCATGGTGGTAGAAGTGGTCGCTGGTAGGTGCACGTGTGTCAGCTGGGAGAACAAAGTCCTTTCCTGCTTCTTGTTCTTCTTTCCTTTCTCCGGGGCCTGAACTGGTTTCTCACCCACCAGGAGGGAGTCTCTGGGATAATCCCCAGAGCTGTCTGTGTGCGGGGTCGCCCTCAGCCTTGCCTATAGCACTTCAGGGGTTTGAAGTCTCACTGGGTGCCTTCTGGGCCCCTTGGTGCTTTCCAGACCTTGATGTGGTTCTGGGGTCCTTCCCACTTAGCTGTATGCCTGCCAGAAGTAGATTCTGTGAGGTTGCTGTGGGCGGGGCCGCTCCTCCCCTGTTCCACAGTAGTGGCGGATCCCGGTCCCTTTGTCGTGGTGGCCGGGGGTCGGGGGGGGAAGAATGGCAGGCTGCTGATCTCTGTGGGAAGTTTCAGCACAGCTGCTTTGCCCAGCCGCTTGCCAGGGGGTCCGAAATTCCCCAAGACTCCCAGCCTGCTGGGCTGAGTGCGCTGGGATGACTTTTTTTTCACTGTTGGGCCCTTGTCTTTTAAGACTTTAACAAAAAAAAAGCAAAACAACAACAACAAAAAAAAAAAGCGCCCACTTTTCTTTTGTCCGAGGGAGCCAGCTGAGTGGACCCACTTGCAGTCGCCATCTCAGATCCTGCCCTTCTGTTTCTCTAATCTCCAATACACCACGCGATGTGTGTCAGTGCTCCCAGCGCAGATCACCAGGGCTGGTTATTTGGCGGCCCTGTGCTTCCACTCCCTCCCCGCTCTGAATCTTTTCCTCCTGCTGGTGCACTGGGGTGGGGGAGTGCTTGGGTCCCACCGGTCACGGCTTTGTATCTTACCCGCTTTGTAAGGCACTGAGTTCTCACAGGTGTAGCTGTAGCCTAGCTGTTGTACTGTATCTTCTGGTCTCTTTTTTAGGAATAGTTGTATTTGTTGTATTTTCACAAATACATATGGTTTGGGGAGGAGATTTCCGCCACCCTGCTCATGCTGCCATCTTCCCAGAATCTGAACTTGAGTTCGAGATCACCAATCTTGATAAAGATTTCAAAATATATGACATAAACATGCTTACAGATCTACATAAAAGTATTCAAGATCTCAGGAAGGACTTCAACAAAGAGATAGAGGACCTGCAAAAGAGCCACTCAGAGCTGAAGAATACATTATCTGAAATGAAACATACAAAGGAGGTATTGAAGAGTAGATTAGAACATGTAAAGGAGACAGTATATGAAATGGAAATTAGCGAACAGGAAAACAAAGAATCCAAGGAGAAGAGGGAAAAAAATATCTCTAGGAATGAAGAATAATAAGAAAGCTATGTGAAAAATCCAAATGAAACAATACTCACTTAATAGAGGGAGAGCTATGTGAACAATCCAAATGAAACAATATTCACTTAATAGGGGTACCAGAAAGAAAAGAGAAAGACAAAGGGATAGAAAGTCTCTTTAAGGAAATAATTGTTGAAACCTTCCCCAAACTGGGGAAAGAAATACACACTCAGGTCATGAAAGCACACAAATCCCATAACAAGTGGACCCCACCAAGACATGTAATAATCAAAATAGCAAAAATTGAGGATAAGTGGACAGTTTTGAAAGCAGCCAGAGAGAAAAAAAAGATTACCTATAAAGGAAACCCCATCAGGTAACAGCAGACTTCTCAGCAGAAACTCTACAGGACAGAAGGCAGTGGCATTTTATATTTAATGTAATGAAACAGAAGGACCTCTAACCAAGAATCCTCTATCCTACAAGATCATCATTTAAATTTGAAGCAGGGATTAAACAATTTACAGACAAACAAAAGTTGAAGGAATTGACCACCACTAAGCCAGCCTTACATGATATGTTAAAGGGATTGCTGTAGATGGAAATATCCCTAAGGCTGAGTAACTTTCACCAGTGAAAATAAACCCACAGTGAAGGTAATAACCTACTAATTACCAAGCAAGTATGAAATTAAAACAAAAACAAAAGAAAAAAATCAACTATACACAAAATCAGTCAAGGGATACCCAAAAAGTGCAGATTATGACATCTAATATTTAAAAAGTGGAGGAGGAAGAAGAAGGGAAAAAAGTACCTTTAGATTGTGTAATCAGCAACTTAAGGTAAACTATTATACAGTTAGGAAACTATCCTTGAACCTTTGTAACCACAGAACTAAAGCTTACAGTGGATACACCAGAAAAAAAAAGAGAGAAAGAAAGAAAAATCCAATCACAACACTAAAGGAATCCATCAAATAACAAGAGAAGAGTATAAGAGAGGAAAAAAGGAACATAGAGGAGATATAAAAACAACCAGAAAACAATAAAATGGAAATAAATACATATCTATCAATAATCACCTTACAGGTAAATGGACTGAATGCACCAATCAAAAGGTAGAGGAGTGGCAGAATGAATAAAAAAACAAGACACATCTATATGTTGCCTACAAGAGAATCATTTCAAACCCAAAGACACACAGACTGAAAGAGAAGGGATGGAAAAAGATATTTCATGTAAATAATAGGTAGAAAAAAGCAGGAGTAGAAGTTCTTATCACAGATTTCTTATAAGAAGAAAGAAATTACAAGAGTCAAAAAGGACATTACATAATGATGCAGGAGTCAGTGCAACAAGAGGATATAACCATTACAACTATCTAAGCATCCAATATAAGAGCACCTAAATATGTTAAACAAATACTAACAGAATCAAATGGGAAAACAGATTGCAACACATTCATTTTAGGAGACTTTAATACACCACTCACATCAATAGACAGATCAACCAGACAGAAAATCAACAAGGAAACAGAGGCACTGAACAATACATTAGATCAAATGGACTTGACAGATATCTACAGAACATTCCATCCAATAGTGGTAGGATAAACATTCTTCTCAGTGTACATGGAATGTTTTCAAGAACAGATCATATACTAGGCCACAAGAAAAGCCTCAATAAATTCAAAAAGATTGAAATTATATCAAGTAGCTTCTTAGACTACAATGGTATGAAACTAGAAGTAAATTACACAAAGAAAACAAAAAAGCCTGCAAACACATGGAATCTAAACAACATGCTTCTAAATAATCACTGGATCAATGACTACATTAAAACAGAAATCAAGCAATACATGAAGACAAATAAAAACAAAAATTCCACAGCCCAAAACCTGGGGGATACAGTGAAGGCAGTTCTAAGAAGAAAGTACACAGCAATCTAGGCTTACCTTCAAAAAACAGAACAATCCCAAATAAGCAGTCTAAACTCAAAATTAAAGAAATAAGAAAAATAAGAACAAATGATGCCCAAAGTTAGTAGAAAGAGGGACATAATTAATATCAGAGCAGAAATAAATAAAATTGAGAATAAAACAATAGAAAAAAATCAATGAAACCAGGAGCTGGTTCTCTGAGAACATGAACAAAATATATAAACCTCTAGCCAGACATATCAAGACAAAAAGAGAGTGCAACACACAGAAACAAATTCTGAAATGAAGAAGAAAATAATCAAAACAGACAACACAGAAATACAAAGAATTATTAGAGGATACTATGAAAAATTATATGCCAATAAATCGGACAATCTAGAAGAATTGAACAACTTTTTAGAAAAATACCACCTTCCAAGACTGATCCAAGAAGAAACAGAAAATACGAACAGACCAATTACCAACAATGAAATCTAACTGGTAATCAAAAAATTACCTGAAAACAAAACTCCAGATCCAGATAGCTTCACAAATGAATTTTATCAAACATTTTTAAAAGCTAATACTGATCCTTCTTAAAGTATTCAAAAAAGTAGAAGAGGAGGGAATACTTCCAAACTTATGCTATGAGGCCAGCATCACTCTCAGACCAAAACCAGACAAAGACACCACTGAAAAGAAAATTACAGATCAATATTCCTGATGAACATAGATGCAAAAATACTCAACAAAATGTTAGCAAACTGAATTAAAAAATACACCAAAAAGATCATCCATCATGACCAAGTGGGATTTACTCCAGGGCTGCAACAATGGTAAAATGTTCATAAAACAATCAATATGAATCATCACATTAACAAAAAGAAGGAAAGAAATCACATGATTATCTCAATAGATGCTGAAAAAGCACCTGACAAAATTCAACATCCATTCATGATAAAAACTCTTAATAAAATGTGTATAGAGGGTAAGTACCTCAACATAATAAAGGCCATATATGACAAACCCACAGTCAACATCATACTTAATAGTAAAAATCTGAAAGCTTTTCCTCTAAGATCAGGAAGAAGACAAGGATGCCCACACTCCCCACTTTTATCCAACATAGCTCTGGAGGTCCTAACCATGACAATCAGACAACACAAAGAAATAAAAGGCATCCAGGTTGGTAAGGAAGAAGTTAAACTGTCACTGTTTGCAGATGACATGGTATTGTACATAAAAAACCCTAAAAATTCCACTACAAAACTACAAGAACTAATATCTGAATTCAGCAAAGTTGCAGGATACAAAATTAATACACAGAAATCTGTTGCATTCCTATACACTAACAATGAACTAGCAGAGAAAACAGGGAAATAACTCCATGTACAATTGAATCCAAAAGAATACAATACCTAGGAATAAACCTAACCAAGGAGGTGAAAGACATCTATTCTGAAAACTATAAGACACTCAAAAGAGAAATTAAAGAAGACACCAATAAATGGAAATCTATCCTGTGGTCATGGATAGGAAGAATTAATATTGTCAAGATGGCCATCCTGTCTAAAGCAATCTACAGATTCAATGCAATCCTTATCAAAATACCAATAGCATTCTTCAATGAAATAGAACAAATAGTTCTAAAATTCATATGGAACCACAAAAGACCTCAAATAGGCAAAACAATCCTGAGAAACAAGAACAAAGCTGGAAGGATTATGCTCTCTGACTTCAAGCTCTACTACAAAGCCACAGTAATCAAAACAATGTGGTACTGGCACAAGAACAGACCCATAGATCAGTGGAACAGTATAGAGAATGCAGATATAAACCCACACATATATGGCAAATTAATATATAATAAAAGAGCCATGGATATCCAATGGGGAAATCACAGCCCCTTCAACAACTTGTGCTGGGAACACTGGACAACTACATGTAACAGAATGAAACTGGATTATTGTCTAACTCAATACACAAAAATAAACTCAAAATGGATAAAGGCCTGAATATAAGTCATGAAACCATAAAAATCTTAGAAGAAAACACAGGGAAAATTGCTTGAATATAAGCATGAGCAACTTTTCCTGGACACATCTCCTCAAGCAAAGGAAACAAAAGCAAAAATGAACAAGTGGGACAACATCAAATAAAAAGCTTCTGTACAGCAGAGGACACCATCAGAAGAACAAAAAGGTATCCTACAGTATGGGAGAATATATTCATAAATGACTCATCTGATAAGGGGTTAACATCCAGTACATATAAAGAACTCACATCCCTGCACACCCAGAAAACAACCAGATTAAAAAATTAGTGGAGGACATGAGCAAACATTTATCCAGCAAAGAAATACAGATGGCCAGCAGGGACCTGAAAAGATGCTCCACATCACTAAACATCAGGGAAATGCAAATAAAAACGACAATAAGATGTCACCTCATTCCAGTTAAGAAGACTAATATCTAAAAGATGAGAAATAATAGGTGTTGAGGATGTCGAGAATTGGGCACCCTCCTACACCGTTGGTGGGATTTTAAATTGGTGGAACTGCTATGGAGAGCAGTGTGGAGGTTACTTAAAAACTAAAAATGGAAATACAATTTGATCCAGTAATTCAACTTCTGGATATACCAAAAGAAAACAAAGACCCTGATTCAAAAAGATATATGTACCTCCATGCACTATTTGCAATAGCCAAGCTATGGAAGCAACCTAAGTGTCCATCAATAGAGGAATAGATAAAGAAGATGTGGTACATATATACAATGGAGTATTATTCATCCTTAAAAAAAGAAATTCTGGGACTAAGATGGAGGAGGAAAAGGTGACAGTGTGAGTAGTGTGGCATAAATCTCCTCCCAAAACCACATATATTTTCAAAATACAACTATTCCTAAAAGAGTCACCAGAAGTAAGAGTACACCAGCCAGTCTACATCTGGAAGAAGTCAATATCTCACAGAAAAAGTTAAGGTAAAAGCCGTGACCTGTCAGGACCCGAGCACTCCCCCAACCCCAGCTCACCAGCGAGAGGAAAAGAAACAGAGCAGGGAGAGAGCGGAAGCACAGGACTGCTAAATAACCAGTCCTAAAAATCTGCGCCAGGAACACAGACCCACATTGCATGGTGCTCTGAAGATTAGAGATGCTGAAAAGCAAAGTCTGAGACTAACACTGCAAACAGGTTCCCAAAACCAGCTTCCTTGGGAGAAAAGAAAAGCAGGTGCTTTAAAAGTCTTAAAGGGGAAAGGGTTTAACAGGTGGACAAAATAATCCTGGCACACTCAGCCCAACAGGCTGGGAACTTTCAGGAGCTTAAGGCACCCTACAACCCAGATTGGCAATGCAGCTCTGAGGCCCCTTACTGAAAAAAGCAGTCTGCTGTTCATTCCAACACACCAGCACTGGTGCAGAGACCAGCTCTCTGCACCATTGCTGCAGACGGCCAGAGGGCAACACCACCTATAGCAAATACACAGCTTAACACAGAGGCTTCTCCCTGCACAGCTAACCAGCCAAGACCCAGAGGGTGCTCCCGGCATGTGGTTGACCAGCACAGACAGCAGAGACAGCCAGAGACCGGGAGCCATGAAAATGCTTTCTCCTCAGGGCAGACACATGTGCCACTCGCCTGCAACCTGTGCCATCGCCCTAGGCCATCCCAAGGGCCACCCCGCCAATGGCAACTTAGGGGATTAACCCAGAGGCCACTCCCTGTGCATGGTTAACCCACACAAACAGCAGAGACAGGCACGATGATCAGCAAGCAGGAAGGGACTTTGTCCTCCCAGCTGAGACACTCACCACTCGCTGGTGACCACTACTATTGTTCCAGAACGATGAAAAGGCAAAAGAACTTTGTTCAATCGAAAATCCCTCAAACACCAGAAAGAGGGGTCAGTGAGACTGAAATCACCAATATACCTGAAAACGAATTCAAAATAAAAGTTATAAGGCTGCTGATGGAGCTACAGAAAAATGTTCAAGAGCTAAGGGACAAATTCAGGAGGGAGATAACAGAAATGAAACAAACAATGGAGGGATTTAAAAGCAGATTAGATGAGGTGGAGGGGACTGTTAATGGAATAGAAATCAGAGAACAGGAATACAGAGAAGCTGAGGTAGAGAGAGAAAAAAGGATCTCTAGGAATGAAAGAATATTAAGAGAACTGTGTGACCAATCCAAATGGAACAAAACTCACATTATAGGGGTATCAGAAGAAGAGAGAGAAAAGGGGATAGAAAGTGTCTTTGAAGAAATAATTGCTGAAAACTTCCCCAATCTTGGAAGGAAATAGTCTCTCAGATCATGGAAGTCCACAGATCTCCCACCACAATGGACCCAAGGAGAACAACATCAAGACATATAATAATTAAAAAGGCAAATATCAAAGACAAAGACAGAGTATTAAAAGCAGCCAGAGAAAGAAAAAAGATCACCTACAAAGGAAACCCCATCAGGTTATCATCAGACTTCTCAGCAGAAAACTTACAGGCCAGAAGGATGTGGCATGATATATTCAATGCAATGATACAGAAGGGCCTTGAACCAAGAATACTCTATCCAGCAAGATTATCACTTAAAGTTGAAGCAGGGATCCCAGATAAGCAAAAGTTGAGGAAACTTTCCTCCCACAAACCATCTCTAAAATGTACTTTAAATGGACGGCTCTAGATGGAAGTGCTCCTAAGGCTAAATAGCTGTCACCAGAGAAAATACAAACACAGCAAAGGAAGTAGACCAACTAAATAAAAACCACAAAAAGAACCTCAGCAAAATTAAATCAGCTACCTACAAAGTCAGTCAAGTACACAAAAAGTACAGAATGTGACACCTAACATATAAACAGCAGAGGAGGAAGAAAAAGAAGGAAGAGAAAAAAGTATCATCAGACTGTGTTTATAATAGCATAATAAGTGAGTTAGGTTAGACTGTTAGAGAGTAAAGAAGCTGCCTTTGAACCTTTCATAACCAAAAATCCAAAGCCTGCAATGACAATAAGTACATATCTATCAATAATTACCCTAAATATAAATGGATGGTATGCACCAATCAAAAGACACAGAGTGACAGAATGTATAAAATAGTCAGACCCATCTATATGCTGCCTACAAGAGACTCACTTCAAACCCAGACATACAAAGACTAAAAGTGAAGGAATGGAAAAAGATATTTCATGCAAACAATAGAGAGCAAAAGCAGGTATTGAAGTACTTGTATCAGACAAAATAGACTTGAAAAGAAAGAAAATAACAAGAGACAAAGAAGAACATTACATAATGATAAAGGGGGCAGTCCAACAAGAGGATATAACCATTATAAATATCTATGCACTCAACACAGGTGCACCTACATATGTGAAACAAATACTAACAGAATTAAAGGGGGAAATAGAATGCAATGCACTCATGTTAGGAGACTTCAACAAAGCACTCACTTTAAAGGACAGGTCAACCAGACAGAAAATAAGTAAGGAGACAGAGGCACTGAACAACACATTAGAACAGATGGACCTAACAGACATCTATAGAACATTCCCCCAAAAAGCAGCAGGTACACATTCTTCTCAAGTACACATGGAATATTTTACAGAATAGACCACACACTAGGTCACAAAAAGAACCTCAGCAAATTAAAAAAGATTTAAATTGTACTAACTAACTTCTCAGATCACAAAGATATAAAACTAGAAATAAATTGTACAAAGAAAACAAAAAGACTCACAAACATACTGAGGCTTAACAAAACGCTCCTAAATAATCAATGAATCAATGAACAAATTAAAACAGAGGTCAACCAATATGTGGAGACAAAAGAAAACAACAGCACAACACACCAACTATTGTGGGACAAAGCAAAGGTAGTTCTAAGAGAAAACTATATAGCAATCCAGACCTTTGTAAAGAAGGAAGAACAATCTCAAACGAATAGTCTCAATTCACAATTATTGAACCTGGATAAAGAAAAACAAATGAGACCCAAAGCCAGTAGAAGGAGGGACATAATAAAGATCAGAGAAGAAATAAATAAAGTGGAGAAGACTAAAACAATAGAAAGAATTAATGAAACCAAGACCTTGTTCTTTGAGAAAACAAACAAAATAGATAAACCCCTAGCCAGACTTATCAGGAAAAAAAGAGAATCTACAGACATACACAGAATTAAAAATGAGAAAAGAAAAATCACTATGGACACCACAGAAATACAAAGAATTATTAGAGAATACTATGAAATTTTTTATGCTAAAAAACTGGATAACCTAAATGAAATGGAAAACTTTCTAGAAAAATACAACCTTCCAAGACTGACCAAACAGATTCAATGCAATCCCTATCAAAATACCAACAGCTTTCTTCAATGAACTGGAACGAATAGTTCTAAAATTCATAAGGAACCACAAAAGACCCCGAATACCCAAAGCAATCCTGAGAAGGAGGAATAAAACAGGGGGAATTATGCTCCCTGACTTCAAGCTCTACTACAAAGCCACAGTAATCAAGACAATTTGGTATTGGCACAAAAACAGACCCACAGACCAGTGGAACAGAATAGAAAATCCAAACATTAACCCAAACATATACGGTCAATTAATATATGATAAAGGAGCCTTGGATATACAACGGGGAGATGACAGCCTCTTCAGCAGCTGGTGCTGGCAAAACTGGACAGCTACATGTAAGAGAATGAAACTGGAATACTGTCTAACCCCATAAACAAAAGTAAACTCAAAATGGATCAAAGACCTGAATGTAAGTCATGAAACCATAAAACTCTTAGAAAAAATGTAGGCAAAAATCTCTTGGACATAAACATAAGTGACTTCTTCATGAACATATCTCCCCGGGCAAGGGAAACAAAAGCAAAAATGAACAAGTGGGACTATATCAAGCTGAAAAGCTTCTGTACAGCAAAGGACACCAAAAAAAAAAAAAAAAGACATCCTACAGTATGGGAGAATATATTCATAAATGACATATCCGATAAGGGGTTGACATCCAAAATATATAAAGAACTCATGCACCTCAACAAACAAAAAACAAATAATCCAATTAAGAAATGGACAGAGGACATGAGTAGACACTTCTCCAAAGAAGAAATTCATATGGCCCACAGGCACATGAAAAGATGCTCCACATCGCTACTCATCAGAGAAATGCAAATTAAACCACAATGAGATATCACCTCACACCAGTAAGGATGGCCAACATCCATAACACAAACAACAACAAATGTTGGCGAGGATGTGGAGAAAAGGGAACCCTCCTACACTGCTGGTGGGAATGCAAATTAGGTCAACCATTGTGGAAAGCAGTATGGAGGTTCCTCAGGAAAAACGAGAGGTAGACAAAATTGTCTGGGTGCACTCTGCCCAGCAGGTTGCAAACTTCAACGATCTTCAGGAGCTCCAGGTCCCTGACTGGCTACAGAGCTCCAAGAACCCCCTCCATTAAATGCAGCCTTCTGAGACTTTTTCAGGGCCAGCTCCACCTGGACCATGATTTGGTAAACTACCCTGGCGTTAGGCCAGCCAGAGGGAAGCCCTGTATACAGCAATTACAAATGCAAAGCACAGAGGTGTATACCTGTGTGCCCGGCCCACTGGTTCTGGCAGTGGAGACAGGCATAGCAACCAGTATGCAGGAAACAGCCCTTTCCTACCACCAGGCACCAATACTGCTCCCCTACAAACCCCAACATTGCTTCAGGGACTGAGCATCTCCAGAGAGTAGAGAACTGGGCACTAGAGAGCGCCATATATAAATATGAAATGCCAAAGGACCCTGGTCCAAAGTAAAATTATGAATACAACCCATGAGAAAAATTCAAATAAAATCGACCTCATGAATCTGCCTGAAAGAGATTTCAAAATAAAAATCATTAACATACTCATGGAGGTACAGAAAAATATTCAAGAACTCAGGGATGAATTCCAGTAAGAGATCCAATCATTACGGAACACAGTATAAGAAATGAAACATACAATAGAAAGTTTTAAAACCAGGTTAGATACAGTTGAGGAGATGATAAATGAAATAGAAATTAGAGAAGAGGAATACAAAGAAGCTGAGACACAGAAAAAAGGATCTCTAAGAGTGAAAGAATATTGAGAGAACTGTGACTAATTCAACAGAACAGTATTCGCATTATAGGGGTACCAGAAGAAGAAGAGAGAGAAAAAGGGATAGAAAGTGTCTTTGAGGAGGTAATTGCTCAAAACTTCCCCAATTTGGGGGAGGAGATGGATTCTCAAGCCAAGGAGGTGCACAGATCTCCCAACACAAGGGACCCAAGGGAGACAACACCAAGACATGTAGTAATTAAAATGGCAAAGATCAAGGATAAGGACAGACTATAAAAAGCAACGAGAGAGAGAAATAAGATCACATACAAAGGAAAGCCCATCAGGCTGTCATCAGAATTCTCAACAGAAATCTTAAAGGCCAGAAGGGAGTGGCATAATGTATTTAATGCAATGAAGCAGGAGGGCCTCAAACCAAGAATACTTTATATGGCAAGGTTATCATTTAAATTTGAAGGAGGGATTAAAGAATTTCCAGATATGCAAAAGCTGAGAGAATTTACGCACCACAAATGATCTCTAAAGTGTATTTTGGAGGGACTGCTATACATGGAAGTGTTCCTACAGTTTAATAGCTATCACCAGAGGTAATAAAACCACAGTGAAGAAGGTAGAACAGTTAATTACTAAGGAAATGCAAAATTAAATCAACTATCCCCAAAGTCAATCAAGGGATGGATGAAGAATATAGAATGTGATATCTAATATATAAAAAATGGAGGAGGAAGAAAAATGAGGAGAAAAAAAGAATCTTTAGAATCTGTTTGTAATAAAATCTTAAGTGATTTAAGTTAGACTCTTAAATAGTAAGGAAGTTAACCTTGAACCTTTGGTAACAACAAATCTAAGGACTTCAGGTGCAATAAGTACATACCTATCAATAATCACCCTAAATGTAAATGGTCAGAGTGCACCAATCAAAAGACATAAAGTCACTGAACGCATAAAAAAATAAGACCCATCTATATGCTGCCTACAAGAGCACATGCTGCTCACTTTAAACCCAAAGACATACACAGACTAAAAGTGAAGGGATGGAAAAGATATTTCATGCAACTAATAGAGAGAAAAAAAGCAGGAGTTGCAGGACTTGTATCAGTCAAAATAGACTTCAAAACAAAGAAAGTCACAAGAGACAATGGACATTACAAAATGATAAAGGTGTCAATCCAACAAGAAGACATAACCATTATAAATATCTATGCACTCAAGACAAGAGCCCCTACATGTGTGAAACAAATACCAAGAGAATTAAAAGGGGAATTGGAATGAAATGCTAGGAGACTTCAACCCTCCACTCTCTCCAAAGCACAAATCAACCAGACAGAAAATAAGTAAGGAGATAGAGGCACTGTACAACACATTAGAACAGATGGACCTAACAGACATCTACAGAACTCTACTCCAAAAAGCAGCAGAATACACATTCTTCTCAAGTGCACATGGCACATTTTCAAGAATAGATCATATTCTAGGCCACAAAAAGAGCCTCAGTAAATTCAAAAAGATAGAAATTGTACCAACCAGTTTCTCAGACCACAAAGGCATGAAACTAGAAATAAACTATGCAAAGAAAATGAAAAATCCCACAAACACATGGAGGATTCACAACATGCTCCTAAATAACCAATGGATCAATGATGAAATAAAAACAGAGATCAAGCAATATATGTAGACAAATGACAACAATAATTCAACACCACAAAATCTGTGGGACTCAGCAAAGGCCATGCTAAGAGGAAAGTATATTGCAATACAGGCCTACCTCAGGAAAAAAGAACAATCCCATATGAGCAGTCTAAACTCACAATTAATGAAACTAGAAAAAGAAAAACAAATGAGGCCCAAAGTCAGTAGAAGGAGGGACATAATAAACATTAGGGCAGAAATAAATAAAATCGAGAAGAATAACACAATAGGAAGAAACAATGAGAGCAGGGGTGTTCTTTGAGAAAATGAACAAAATAGATAAACCCCTAGCCAGACTTATCAAGAAAAAAAGAGAGTCTACACACATAAACAGAATCAGAAATGAGAAAGGAAAAATAACTACGGACACCACAGAAATACAAAGAATTATTAAAGAATACTATGAAAAATTATATGCTAATATACTGGATAATCTAGAAAAAATAGACAGTGTTCTAGAAAAATACAACCTTCCAAGGGAAAGAAACAGAAAATCTCATCAGACCAACTACCAGCAATGAAATTGAATGGGTAATCAAAAAATTCCTAAGAACAAAATGACTGGACCAGAGGGCTTCACCGCTGAATTTTATCAAACATATAGTAAAGACCTAATACCCACTCTCTTTAAAGTAATCCAAACAGTAGAAGAAGAGGGAATACTTCCAAACTCATTCTATGAGGCCAGCATCACCCTAATACCAAAACCAGGCAAGGACAAAACAAAAAAAATAAAATTATACACCAATATTCCTGATGAACACAGATACAAAAATACTCAACAAAATATAAGCAAACCGAATTCAAAAATACATCAAAAAGATCATGCATCATGATCATGTAGGATTTATTCCAGGGATGCAAGGATGGTACATTCGAAAAACCATCAACATCATCCACCACATCAATAAAAAGAACAGAAACCACATGATTATCTCCATAGATGCTGAAAAGGCACGTGACAAAATTCAACACCCATTCATGATAAAAACTCTCAACAAAAATGGATATAGAGGGAAAGTATACCTCAACGTAATAAAGGACATATATGACAAACCCACAGTCAACATTATACTTAAAACTGATAAGTTAAAAACTTTTCCTTTAAGATCAGGAACAAGACAAGGATGCCCACTCTCCCCACTTCTATTCAACATAGTTCTGGAGGTCCTAGCCACGGCAATCACACAACACAAAGAAATAAAAGGCATCCACTCTGGCAAGGAAGAAGTTAATCTGTCCCAGTTTGCGGATGACATGATATTGTACATAAAAAACTCTAAAGACTTCCGGGAAGATGGCAGCGTGAGCAGGGCAGCGGAAATCTCCTCCCAAAACCATATATATTTATTAAAATACAACAAATACAACTATTCCTAAAAGAGAGATCAGAATATACAGGACAGCACCCAGCCAGCATCTACACCTGAGAGGACTCGGCACCCCGTGAGGCAGATAAGATATGGAGCGCGAGCCAGTGGGACCCGAGCACTCCTCCACCCCAGCGCACCGGCGGGAGAAGAGGATTCAGAGCCAGGAGGGAGTGGAAGTACAGGCCCATGAAATAACCAGCCCTGGTGATCTGCACCAGGAGCACTGACACACATTGTGCAGTGTATCGGAGATTGGAGAGACAGAGGGTGCAGGATCTGAGCCGGGGAATGCACCCGGGTCCTCGCAGCTGGCTCCCCAGGACAAAATAAAAGGGTGCGCTTTTTTTAGCGGTCTTAAAGAGACAGGGGACCAACGGAGGTGCAGGATCGTCCCAGCACACTCAGCGCAGCAGGCTGGGAGTCCTGGGGAATTTCGGACCCCTTGGCTGGTGACTGGGAACAAGTAGCTGCACTGAGACTCCCCACAGAGATCAACAGCCTCCCATTCGTTCCCGCCCAGGCCAGAGCTACAGAGCAGCATGGCCACGGCTGCAGAATATTGGAGGAACAGCACCACCTACACCATCCCCACAGAATCTGCTCCCGGTGGGCGTTTTTTTCTCTCTCTCTTTTCTTTTCTTTCTTTTCTTTTTTTCTTTTTTATTTTTTCCTCTTTTCTTTCTTTTCTTTCTTATTTTCTTTTTCTTTTTCTATTTTTTCTCTTTTTTCTTTTTAAAAGTTTTAAACAGCCCAGTTGACATACGTGGCACCTACCAGTGACCACTTCTATCACCATGAAAAGACAGAGGAATATGGTACAAACAAAACATACACAGACCAAGACAACACCAGAGAGGGAACCTGAAGGGATGGAAATGGACAACATTCCTGAAAAAGAATTCAGAACAAAAGTCAGAACCATCCTGATGGATCTACAGAGAAATATGCAAGAGCTGAGGGAGGAAGCGAGGGAAGTGAGGAAAGACAATGCAGAAATGAAACAAGTGATCGATGGGCTTAGCAGCAGACTGGACGAGATGCAAGACACTGTTAATGGAATAGAAATCAGAGAACAGGAATACAGAGAAGCTGAGGCAGAGAGAGATAAAAGGATCTCTAGGAATGAAACACTATTACGAGAACTCTGTGACCAATCCAAATGGAACAATATTCACATTATAGGAGTACCAGAGGAATAAAAGAGAGAAAAAGGGATAGAAACTGTCTTTGAAGAAATAATTGCTGAAAACTTCCCCATGCTGGGGAAGGAAATAGTCTTGCAGTCCATGGAAGCCCACAGATCTCCCAACACAAGGGACCCAAGGAAGACAACACCAAGACACATAATAACTAAAATGGCAAAGATCAAAGATAAGGACAGAGTATTAAAGGCAGCCAGAGAGAGAAAAAATCACCTACAAAGGAAAACCCGTCAGACTATCATCAGACTTCTGAACAGAAACCTTACAGGCCTGAAGAGAATGGAATGAAATATTTAACGTAAAGAAACAGAAGGGCCTCAAACTATGAATATTGTATCCAGCATGATTATCATTTAAATATGACGGAGGGATTGAACAATTTCCAGACAAGTGAAAGTTGAGAGAGTTGGCCTCTCATAAAACACCTCTACAGGATATCTTAAAGGGACTGCTCTAGAGGGAAGCAGTCCTAAGGCTAAAAAGATGTCAACAGAGAAAATAAAATCATAGCAAAGAAAGCAGACCATCCAAACACTAACTAAAGGCAAAGAATAAAACACCTAGTATATAAAGAATGGAAGAGTAAGAATAAGAAAGGAGAGAAATAAAGAAACATCAGATGGTGTTTACAATAACATAACAAGAAAGGTAAGTTAGATTGTTAGATAGTAAAGAAGCAACCCTCGAAGCTTTGATAACCAAGAATCTAAAGCCAGCAATGGCAATAAGTATATATCTATTGATAATCACCCTAAATGTGAATGGACTGAATGCACCAATCAAAAAACACAGAGTAATAGAATCGATAAAAAAGCAATACCCATCTATATGCTGCTTGCAAGAGACTCACCTCAAACCCAAGCATATACATAAACTAAAAGTGAAGGGATGGAAAAAGATATTTCATGCAAACAATAGGGAGAAAAAGGCAGGTGTTGCAGTACTTGTATCAGACAAAACAGGCTTCAAAACAAAGAAACTAACAAGAGATAAAGAAGGACATTACATAGTGATAAAGGGGTCAGACCAGCAAGAGAATATAACCATTATAAATATATATGCACCCAACACAGGAGTGCCGACATATGTGAAACAAATACTAACAGAATTAAAGGCGGAAATAGAAAGCTATGCATTCATTTTAGGAGACTTCAACACACCACTCACTCCAAAGGACAGATCAACCAGACAGAAAATAAGTAAAGATACAGAGGCACTGAACAACACACTAGAACACATGGACCTAACAGACATCTACAGAACTCTACACCCAAAAGCAACAGGATACACATTCCTCTCAAGTGCACATGGAACATTTTCCAGAATAGACCACATGCTAGGCCACAAAAAAACCTCAGTAAATTCAAAAATATTGAAATTCTACCAACAAAATTCTCAGATCACAAAGGTAGAAAACTAGAAATAAACTTTATAAAGAAATCAAAAAGGCTCACAAATACATTGAGACTAAACAAGATTCTCCTAATTAATCAATGGGTTAATGACCAAATCAAAACAGAAATCAAAGAATATATAGAGACTAATGACAACAACAACACAAAGGCACAATGTCTGTGGGACGCAGCAAAGTCAGTTCTAAGAGGAAAGTATATTGCAGTCCGGGCCTATTTAAAGAAGGAAGAACATTCCCAAATGAATAGTCTAAAGACACAATTACTGAAATTGGAAAAAGAAGAAAAAATGAGCCCCAAAGTTACGAGAAGTTGGGATATAATAAAGATCAGAGAAGAAATAAATAAAATTGAGAAGAATAAAAAAATAGAACAAATCAATGAAACGAAGAGCTGCTTCTTTAAAAAAAAATAAACAAAATAGATAAACCCCTAGCCAGATTCATTAAGAGAAAAAGAGAATCTACACACATAAACAGAATCAGAAATGAGAAAGGAAAAATAACGAAGGACCGCACAGTAATACAAAGAATTATAAGAGAATTCTGTGAAAATCTATATGCTACCAAGCTGGAAAACCCAGGAGAAATGGACAACTTCTTAGAAAAATACAACCTTCCAAGACAGACCAAATAAGAAAAAGAAAAACTAAACAGACCAATCACCAGCAACGAAATTGAATCAGTTATCAAAAAACTACCCAAGAACAAAACCCCCAGACCAGATGGATTCACCTCTGAATTCTACCAGACATATAGAGAAGAAATAACCCCGATTCTCCTTAACGTTTTCCAAAAAATAGAAGAGGAGGAAATACGTCAAAACTCATTCTGTGAAGCCAGTATCAGTCTAATACCAAAACCGGGCAAAGACCTCACCAAAAAAGAAAATTGCAGACCAATATCCCTGATGAATGTAGATGCAAAAATACTCAACAAAATATTAGCAAACTGAATTCAAAAATACATGAAGACGATCATACACCATGATCAAGTGGGATTCATCCCAGGGATGCAAGGATGGTACAACATTCGAAAATCCATCAACATCATCCACCACATCAACAAAAAGAACAGAAAAACCACTTGATCATCTCCATAGATGCTGAAAAAGCATTTGACAAATTCAGCATCCACTCATGATTAAAACTCTCAACAAAATGGGAATAGAGGGCAAGTAAGACAGCATCATAAAGGCCATATATGACAAACCCACAGCTAACATCATACTTAACAGCAAGAAGCTGAAAGCTTTTCATCTAAGATTGGGAACAAGATAGGGATGCCCACTCTCTCCACTGTTATTCAACACAGTACTGGAGGTCCTAGCCACAGCAATCAGACAAAACAAAGACATACAAGGCATCCATATTGGTAAAGAAGAAGTCAAATTGTCACTATTTGCAGATGACATGATATTGTACATAAAAAACCCTAAAGACTCCACTCCAAAACTACTAGAACTAATATCTGAATTCAGCAAAGTTGCAGGATACAAAATTAACACACAGAAATCTGTTGATTTCCTATACACTAATGATGAACTAACAGAAAGAGAAATCAGAAAAAAATTCCATTCACAATTGCATCAAAAAGAATAAAATACCTAGGAATAAACCTAATGAAGGAAGTGAAAGAACTGTACTCTGAAAACTATAAAACCCTCCAAAGAGAAACTAAAGAAGACCCTAACAAATGGAAATTCATCCCGTGCTCTTGCTAGGAACAATAAATATTGTCAAAATGGCTATACTACTGAAAGCAATCTACCGATTCAATGCAATCCCTTTCAAAATACCAAAGCTTTCTTCAATGAACTGAAACAAATAATTCTAAAATTCATATGGAATCACAAAAGACCCTGAATAGCCAAAGCAATCCTGAGGAGGAGTAAAACAGAAGGAATACGCTCCCTGACTTCAAGCACTACTACAAAGCCACAGTAATCAAGACAATTTGGTATTGGCACAACAACAGACCCATAGACCAGTGGAACAGGATAGAAAATCCAAACATTAACCCAAACATTTGATAAAGGAGCCTTGGATATACAATGAGGAGGTGACGGCCTCTTCAGCAGCTGGTGTTGGAAAAACTGGACAGCTACATGTAAGAGAACGAAACTGGAATACTGCCTAACCCCATAAACAAAAGTAAACTCAAAATGGATCAAAGACCTGAATGTACATCATGAAACCATTACACTCTTAGGAAAAAACATAGGCAAAAATCTCTTGGACGTAAACATGAGCAACTTCTTCATGAACATATCTCCCCAGGCAAGGGAAACAAAAGCAAAAATGAACAAGTGGGACTATATCAAGCTGAAAAGCTTCTGTACAGCAAAGGACACCATCAGTAGAACAAAAAGACATCCTACAGTATGGGAGAATACATTTATAAATGACGTATCCAATAAGGGGTTCACATCCAAAATATATAAAGAACTCACGCACCTCAACAAAAAAAAGCAAATAATCCAATTAAGAAATGGGCAGATGACATAAATAGACACTTCTCCAAAGAAGAAATTCAGATGGCCAACAGGCACATGAAAAGATGCTCCACATCGCTAATCATCAGAGAAAGCAAATTAAAACCACAAAGAGATATCACCTCACACTGGTAAGGATGGCCAGCATCCAAAAGATGAAGAACAACAAATGCTGATGAGGATGCAGAGAAAGAGGAACCCTCCTACACTGCTGGTGGGAATGAAGCTAGTTCAACGATTGTGGAAAGCAACATGGAAGTTCCTCAAAAAACTAAAAATACCATTTTGCCCGGGAGTCCAACTCCTGGGAATTTATCCAAGAATACAACTTCTCAGATTCAAAAAGACATATGCACCACTATGTTTATTGCAGCACTACTTGCAATAGCCAAGATATGGAAGCAACCAAGGTGTCCATTAGTAGATGAATGGATAAAGAAGAGGTGGTACATATACACAATGGAATACTATTCAGCCATAAGAAACAAACAAATCCTACCATTTGCAACAACATGGATGGAGCTGGAGGATAATATGCTCAGTGAAATAAGCCAGGCAGAGAAAAACAAGTGCCAAATGATTTCCCTGATTTGTGGAGTATAACAAGGCAGCAAAACTGAAGGAACAAAATAGCAGCAGACTCACAGGCTCCAAGAAGGGACTAGTGCTTACCAAAGGGGAAGGGTGTAGGAAGGCGGGTGGGGAGTGTGGGAGAAGGGGATTGAGGGGTATTATGTTTAGAACACATGGTGTCAGGGGTCATGGGGAAAACAGTATAGCACATAGAAGGCAAACAGTGAATCTGTGGCATCTTACTACACTGATGGACAGTATCTACATTGGGGTATGGGTGTGGACTTGATAACATCTGTTAAAGTAGACACCACACTGTTTTTTCATGTGAAACCTCAGTAAGAGTGTGTATCAATAATACCTTAAAAATTAAAAAAAAAAGAAATGTGTTGCACTCCTATATACTAATGATGAACTAGCACAAAGAAAAATCAGGAAAACAATTCCATTCCCAATTGCATCAAAAAGAATAAAATACCTAGGAATAAACCTAACCAAGGAAGTGAAAGACCTATACCCTGAAACCTACAAGACACTCTTGAGAGAAATTAAAGAAGACACTAATAAGTGGAAAATCATCCCATGCTCCTGGGAAGGAAGAATTAATATTGTCAAAATGGGCACCCTGCCAAAAGCAATCTACAGATTCAATGCGATGCCTATCAAAACACCAACAGCATTCTTCAATGAAATGGAACAAATAGTCCTAAAAATCATATGGAACCACAAAAGACCCCGAATAGCCAAAGCAATCCTGAGAAGGAAGTATAAAGCAGGGGGGATGACACTACCCAACTTCAAGCTCTACTACAAAGCCACAGTAATCAAGAAAATTTGGTACTGGCACAAGAACAGACCCATATACCAGTGGAACAGAATAGAGTCCAGATATTAACCCAAGCATATATGGTCAATTAATATACGATAAAGGAGTCATGGATATACAATGGGGAAATGACAGTCTCTTCAACAGCTGGTGTTCGCAAAACTGGACAGCTACATGTAAGAGAATGAAATTGGATTACTGTCTAACTCCATACACAATAGTAAACTTGAAATGGATCAAAGACCTGAATATAATTTATGAAACCATTAAACTCTTAGAAGAAAACATAGGCAAAAGTCCTTCAATATAAACATGAGCAACAGATTAAAGATGGCACCGTGAGAGGAGGGACAGAGGCTTCCTCCTAAAACCACATATAATACGAAAATATAACTAATATAACTACTCTTGAAAGAGCAACAGGAAAGAGGACTGCACCAAACTGCATACACCTGGAGAAAAGAGCAGACCTTACGGAAAAGGGTAACGTACTAAAGCTGTGGCCCGTTGGGACCCAAGCCCTTCCCCCACCCCAGCTCACTGGCAGGAAGAACAGGAACAGAGCAGGGAGGGAGTGGAGATCTGGGACTGCTGAATAACGAACTCAGGAGATCTGCTCTGGGAGCACAATCCTATGTTTCATGGTGCTTGCATGATATTCTTGTAATTAGGGGGTTGGAAAGCTAAAACAGACAGAATTCATGGAGAGACTAAGATTCCAGCTGTCTGTGGAAAGCAGGGATCCATATCCAGCTGCTCTGGGACAAAAGAAAGGTGGACAGTCAGAGAGACTTCCTAACAAAGAAGCCCTTAGCAAGAGAGCTTCTAAAGGAGCAAGGATTGCACAGAGCTTACTGCTCAGGAGAAAGGACAGGTAGACAAAATTGTCTGGGTGCACACTGCCCAGCAGGTTGGGAGGTTTCACAAACTTCAGGTGGTCCAGCTCCCCAGCTGCCTACACGGGTCCCAGAACCCCCCCCCCCTCATTATAGGCAGCCTAATGCACCTTTCTCCAGGCCATCCCCACTGGGCTGGCAAACCAGAAAACCCTACCCTGGCATTGGGCCAGCCAGGGGAAAGATCTGTCTGCAGCAGCTGAAAACGCAAAGCACAGGGGCTTGTACCTGTGTGCTCGGCCCACTGGTTCAGGCAGTGGAGACAGACATAGCGCCGGGAAGCAGGAAACAGCTCTTTCCTCCCCCCAGGCACCAATACCACTCCCCTGTTACCCCCAACATTGTTTCAGTGGCTGAGCAGCTCCAGAGGGTAGAGCTTCTGGGCACTAGAGGGCGCCATACACAAATAAGAAACGCCAAAAGCACCTGGTCCAGAGTAAAATTATTAATAAAACTCCTGAGAAATATTTAAATGATATCGACTTCATGACTCTCCCTGAAAGGGAGTTCAAAATAAAAACCATTAACATGCTCATGGAAGTACAGAAAGGCATTCAAGAACTCAGGAATGAACTCCAGTACAAGATCCAATCACCAAAGAGCACAATGGATGGTACTAAAAGCATATTGGATATGGTGGACGAGACAATAAATGAAATAATAACAAGAGAAGAGAAATATAAAGAAGCTGAGGCACAGAGAGAAAAAAGGATCTCTAAGAATGAAAGAATATTGAGAGAACTCTGTGACCAATCCAAACAGAACAATATTCGCATTATAGGAGTACCAAAAGAAGAAGAGGGAGAAAAGGGGATAGGAAGTGTCTTTGAGGAGGTAATTGCTCAAAAATTCCCCAATCCCAGGAAAGACATTGTCTCTCAGGCCATGGAGGTGTACAGAACTCCCAACACAAGGGACCCAAGGAACAACACCAAGACATATAGTAATTAAAATGGCAAAGATCAAGGATAAGGACAGACTATTAAAAGCAGCCAGAGAGAGAAATAAGATCACATACAAAGGAAAGCCCATCAGGCTATCATCAGAAATCTCAACAAAAACCTTACAGGCCAGAAGAGAGTTGCATGATGTATTTAATGTAATGAAGCAGAAGAGCCTTGAACCAAGATTACTTTATCCGGCAAGATTATCATTTAAATTTGAAGGAGGGAATAAACAATTCACAGATGAGCAAAAGCTGAGAGAATTTACCTCCCACAAACGACCTCTACAGTGTATTTTGGAGGGACTGCTATAGATGGAACTGTTCCTACACTTTAATAGCTGTCACCAGAGGTAATAAAACCACAGTAAAGAAAGTAGAAAAGCTAATTACTAAGCAAATGCAAAACTAAATCAACTATCCCCAAAGTCATTAAGGGATAGGCAAACACTACAGAATATGATACCTAATATATAAATAATGGAGGAGGAAAAAAAAGGGGAACCTTCAGATTGTATTTGTAATACCATATTAAGTGAGTTAAGTTAGACTCTTAGATAGTAAGGAAGTTAACCTTTAACCTTTGGTAACCACAAATCTGAAGCCTGCAATGCCAATAAGTACATACCTATCCATAATCACCCTAAATGTAAATGGACTGAATGCACCAATCAAAAGACATAGAGTCACTAAATGGATAAAAAAACAAGACCCATCTAGATGCTGCCTACAAGAGATTCACTTTAAACCCAAACACATACACAGACTAAAAGTGAAGGGATGGAAAAAGATATTTCATGCAACTAATAGGGAGAAAAAAACAGGAGTTGCAGTACTTGTATCAGACAAAATAGACTTCAAAACAAAGAAAGTCACAAGAGACAAAGAAGGACATTACATAATTATAAATGGAACAATCCAACAAGATATAACCATTATAAATATCTATGCACCCAACACAGGAGCACCTACGTATGTGAAACAAATACTAACAGAATTAAAGTGGGAAATAGAATGCATTCATTCTAGGAGACTTCAACATACTTCTCACTCTGAAGGACAGATCAACCAAACAGAAAATAAGTAAGGAGACAGAGGCATTGAACAACACATTAGAACAGATGGACCTAACAGACATCTACAGAGCTCTACACCCAAAAGCAGCAGAATACACATTCTTCTCAAGTGCACATGAAACATTTTCAAGAATAGATCATATCCTAAGCCACAAAAAGAGCCTTTGTAAATTCAAAAAGATAGAACAAAACGCCTGCAACAGATGTCTTCACCACTGAATTTTATCAAACACTGAGTGAGGACCTAATACCCATCTTCCTTAAAGTTTTCCAAGGAGTAGAAGAAGAGGGAATACTTCCAAACTCATTCTATGAGGCCAGCATCACTCTAATATCAAAACCAGGAAAAGACACCACAAAAAAAAGAAAACTATAGACCAATGTCCCTGATGAACACAGATGCCAAAACACTCAAGAAAATATTAGCAAACCGAATTCAAAAATACATCAAAAGGATCATCCACCATGATCAAGTAGGATTTATTCCAGGGATGCAAGGATGGTACAATAAAAAATCCATCAACATCACCCACCGCATCCACAAAAAGAAGGACAAAAACCACATGATCATCTCCACAGATGCTGAAAAAGCATTTGACAAAATTCAACACCCATTCATGATAAAAACTCTCAACAAAATTGGTATAGAGGGCAAGTACCTCAATATAATAAAGGCCATATATGACAAACCCACAGCCAACATTATACTTAACAGCGAGAAGCTGAAAGCATTTCCGTTATGATCGAGAACAAGACAAGGCTGCCCACTCTCCCCACTTCTATTCAACATAGTACTGGAGGTCATAGCCATGGAAATCAGACAACACAAGGAAATAAAAAGCATCCAGATAGGCAAGGAAGAAGTTAAACTGTCTTTGTTTGCAGATTACATGATATTGTACATTAAAAAACCCCTAAAGAATCCACTCCAAAACTACTAGATCTAATATCGGAATTCAGCAAAGTTGCGGGATACAAAATTAATACGCAGAAATCTGTGGCATTTCTATACACTAACAATGACCTAGCAGAGAGAGGAATCAGGAAAACAATTCCATTCACAGTTGCATCAAAAAGAATAAAATACCTAGGAATAAACCTAATGAAGGAAGTGAAACACCTATACTCTGAAAACTACAAGACACTCATGAGAGAAATTAAAGAAGATACCAATAAATAGAAACACATCCCATGTTCATGGATAGGAAGAATTAATATTGTCAAAATGGCCATCCTGCCTAAAGCAATCTACAGATTCAATGCAATTCCTACCAAAATACCAACAGCATTTTTCAACGAACTAGAGCAAATCATTCTAAAATTCATATGGAACCACAAAAGACCCTGTATAGCCAAAGCAATCCTGAGAAGGAAGAATAAAACAGGGGGAATTATGCTCCCAGACTTCAAGCTCCACTACAAAGCTACAGTAATCAAGACAATTTGGTATTGGCACAAGAACAGACCTACAGACCAGTGGAACAGAATAGAAAATCCAGACATTAACCCAAACATATACGGTCAATTAATATATGATAAAGGAGCCATGGACATACAATAGGGAAATGACAGCCTCTTCAACAGCTGGTGTTTGCAAAACTGGACAGCTACATGCAAGAGAATGAAACTGGATTATTGTTTAACCCCATACACAAAAGTAAACTCGAAATGGATCAAGGACCTGAATGTAAGTCATGAAACCATAAAACTCTTAGAAGACAATATAGGCAAAAATCTCCTGAATATAAGCATGAGCGACTTTTTCCTGAAAGCATCTCCTCAATCAAGGGAAACAAAAGCAAAAATGAATTCATGGGACCACATCAAACTAAAAAGTTTCTGTACGGCAAAGGACACATTCAACAGAACAAAAAGGCATCCTCTAGTATGGGAGAATATATTTGTAAATGACATATCTGACAATGGATTAACATCCAAAATATATGAAGAACTCACATACCTGAACACCCAAAAAGCAAATAACCCAATTAAAATATGGGCAGAGGATATGAAGAGAGAGTTCTCCAAAGAAAAAATTCAGATGGCCAACAGACACATGAAAAGATGCTCCACATCACTAATCATCAGGGAAATGCAAATTAAAACCACAATGAGATATCACCTCACATCAGTAAGGATGGCCAGCATCCAAAAGAATAAGAACAACAAATGCTGGCGAGGATGCAGAGAAAGGGGAACCCTCCTACACTCCTGATGGGAATGAAGCTAGTTCAACCATTGTGGAAAGCAATATGGAGGTTCCTCAAAAATCTAAAAATACAAATACCATTTGACCCAGGAATCCCACTCGTCCTTGGAATTTACCCAAAGAATACAACTCAGATTCAAAAAGACATATGCGCCCCTATGTTT
Source organism: Smutsia gigantea (assembly GCA_032199065.1). Taxonomy (NCBI): domain Eukaryota; kingdom Metazoa; phylum Chordata; class Mammalia; order Pholidota; family Manidae; genus Smutsia; species Smutsia gigantea. Next base: position 33,605 of record JAVSCE010016344.1, read on the forward strand.
ACTGCAGCACTTTTTACAATAGCCAAGATATGGAAGCAACCTAAGTGTCCATCAGTAGATGAATGGATAAAGAAGATGTGGTAAATATACACAGTGGAATACTATTCAGCCACAAGAAGGAACAAATCCTGCCATTTGCAACAACATGGATAGAGCTGGAGGATATTATGCTCAGTGAAATAAGCCAGGCAGAGAAAAACCTAAGTGCCAAATGATTTCCCTCATTTGTGGAGTATAACAGTGCAGCAAAACTGAAGGAACAAAACAGCAGCAGACTCACAGACTCCAAGAAGGGACTAGTGCTTACCAAAGCGTAGGGGTGTAGGAAGGCATGTGGGGAGGGAGGGATAAGGGGATTGAGGGGTATTATGTTTAGTACACATGGTGTGGGGGATCACGGGGAAAACAGTGTAGCACATAGAAGGCAAACAGTGAATCTGTGTCATCTTACTACACTGATGGACAATGACTGCATTGGGGTATGGGTGGGGACTTGTTAATATGAATAAATGTAGTAAGCACATTGTTTTTTCATGTGAAACCTTCATAAGAGTGTATATCAATAATACCTTAATAAATATATATATATATCAGAACCCCAGAAACAATGATAAAATCTTAAAAGCTTCCAGAAAGGAAAAATAATAATAATTCAGTTACAAAGGAATGAGAATTTGACTAACATCAGATTTCCCATAAGAAACACTTTTAAACTGTGCCTTTAAAATTCCAGTGGACTATGACCTTGAGCCCTATTTTATACTCCAGGCCAAAGCAGCCATTAGTGGAGAGAAGTTATTTTCAGCTAGCAGGGAAAGCTTATATTGGATGTATTCAAACTGAAAAATGACCCGCAGTACCTGAGCAAAGAAGAAAGGAATGTAAGAATGAGATTTCAAGAAAACATGAGATTGAAACAAATAAGCTAATAAAAAATAATGAGAGCTGAGGAAAATAAAAATGAAGACAGGAAATAAATTCAATAGTATTATAATAACTTTGTATGGGGACCAATGGTAATAAGACCTATTGTGGTGATCATTTCATAATGTATAAAAATAATCACTGTTGTACACCTGAATGAATATAATATTGTATATCAACTATAATTCAATAAAAAAATTCAAAATGCAACAAAAAAAAAATATATATATATAAACATGAGCAACTTGTTCATGAACATATCTCCCCAGGCAAGGGAAACAAAAGCAAAAATTATCAAGTGGGACTATATCAAACTAAAATCTTCTGTACAGCAAGGGACACCATCAGTAGAACAAAAAGGCATCCTACAGTATGGGAGAATATGTTCATAAATGACATATCCGATAAGGGGTTGACATCCAAAATTAATATAAAGAGCTCATGGGCCTCAATAAACAAAAAGCAAATAATCCAATTAAAAGATGGGCAGAGGAGCTGAACAGACACTTCTCCAAAGAAGAAATTCAGATGGCCCACAGGCACATGAAAAGATACTCCACATCACTAATCATCAGGGAAATGCAAATTAAAACCACAATGAGATATCACCTCATGCCAGTTAGGATGGCCAACATCCAAAAGACAAACAACAACAAATGTTGGCAAGGATGTGGAGAAAGGGGAACACTCCTACACTGCTGGTGGGAATATAAATTAGTTCAACCATTATGGAAAGCAGTGTGGAGGTTCCTCAAAAAACTAAAAATAGAAATATCATTTGACCCAGGAATTCCACTCCCAGGATTTACCCTAAGAATGCAGGATCCCAGTTTGAAAAAGACATATGCACCCCTATGTTTATTGCAGCACTATTTACAATAGCCAAGAAATGGATGCAACCTAAGTGTCCATCAGTAGATGAATGGATAAAGAATATGTGGTAATATACACAATGGAATACTATTCAGCCATAAGAAGGAAACAAATCCTACCATTTGCAACAACATGGATGGAGCTAGAGGGTGTTATGCTCAGTGAAATAAGCCAGGTGGAGAAAGACAAGTATCACATGATTTCACTCATCTGTGGAGTATAAGAACAAAGCAAAAACTGAAGAAACAAAACAGCAGCAGACTCACAGAACCCAAGAATGGACTAACAGTTACCAAAGTGG
>JAVSCE010016345.1:0-145466 GCA_032199065.1 Smutsia gigantea
ATATGGTAGGTCAGCCCTTTGCTCATTACATAAATGCCAATGATTATCTAAGGCGCAAAACTACACAAAGGCCTACAAAATATATGTAGTCAGGCCATTGATTCTTGCAGCTTTACAAGAAAAGAAGACCAATCATCATCTTATCTTCCACTTAGTCCTACCAAACAACAAAGTGCATCCTCTGATGTCAAGACTTGCTTAGAATCTCGCGCGGAGCCCACTCCCGCAGGCGGTCGCTGCAGTTCTCAAGTACGGCCAGCAGATGGAAGTGTTGATCCAAGGACCTGCATTCGGGGTTCGCGCGAACGCAGATGCCGCTACTGTACATGAAGTTCTGTACTAAAATGTCCCAAATCTTAACTTTCAATTTCTTCCTTTCTTGAATTATACTTTTAGGTTTCGTGGTGACCTCAGTTCGAAGCCCACAGAGCAGAAGCAGGGGCTGGGAAACTGCTGCCAAAAATGCGTAACTCCCCACTGGGCCCCAGGAGAATGCCCTGACGGACAGCGCCCAGGGAGGTCCGCTGTGGCAGCGGGGTCTCGCGCGCCAGGAACGGCACTGCCAGCCTCGGGCGCAGAGGTTCAGCAGGCTCGGCAGGAAAAGCCCCTCGAGAAAAGGTTGGGTGGTTCGGGGTTTTGTTAGCCAACGCTCTCCTCACCTCACAGTCCACTCACTAGCTGCAGGCAGACCACCTGGGCCGCCTCGGCGGGGGCCGCGACGCCGTTGTCCGGCCCGCGCTGTCCAAGCTGTTCTCCTGCTGTCACCCCTCGTAAACCCGCCCGGCGGGGACCGCGACGGCCACTCAGCCCGGGGTCCGAGCGCTGAATGGGAACGACTGTTTCCGTGGCACAACAACGCAGGATAGTAACACAAAGTGCAACAGGCCGCCTGCGCGGCCGGAGAGCGTGCGAGGGGCTTGAAGCCAGCAACACCCCACCAGTCCCTGAGAGCGCCTACGTCCTCCGTTTCGCCCACATTAAATTCTAACGATGCCCCCACCCTATTACCAAACCCGGTGCCCTCCGTCTCCTCTCGCCCACCCGGCGCCTGCCGGGCCCACACAGTGCCTGCAAGTCGCCTCTCTGGGCCTCCAAAAGGGGGAGAGGTGGCCGAGGTTGGTCTTCCTGGGGCCGCCTGGGTCTCCGCGCGGAGCTCCGACGCGGCTGCGACGCTGAGAGCCCGAGGCTGGCGGGGAGTGAGACCGCGCTCGGGAAGCCCGCTAGAGGGCGCAGCAGCCCCGCGAATCTTACCCGCACGGCTCCCTGGAAGCTGCCCGCCGGCCGCTCAGGCTCAGGGTCCCCGACAGCTCACCGGGACGGCGGCTCGACCACCTTCGCCGGGGAGGGTCCGCGCCGGCACCGCCCGGCCTCCAGCCCCGCCGCACCCGCCACACCCTCACAGACACCGGCGCGGGCCTCTCCGCCTCCTGCCGCCTCCACGCCCTGGGCTGCTCGGTGGCCACAGGATTGGCGGCGACGACCACCCGCACTGGGGTTTAGCGCCCCTCTCCGCCCCTCAGAGCTGCAGCGGTCGCTGTGCCCCAGGCTCGACGTTTGGCGTTTGCATTGTTTTCGCCTGAAACCTGAAAGGGGGCTGGACGGGGTGGAGGGAGAGGGACCGAGGGGTTTAAGGTTACAGTCGGGCGCCAGCGCCTCCTATGGGCCCGAAACCGACACGGCGGGGGATAGCTGCTTGCCAGAAGGCCGCAGCTCGCCGAGACTGCGCCCCCTCGGCTCTAAAAACCCGGCCACCCCAGCGCCCCTCTAGCCAGACGCTCGCCTCCGCCGCGGCTGCCCAGCACCCGCAAGCGCCCGCCTGCGCCTCCCGCTCGCCTTTTGCGGCGAAGGGGAAGACTACTGTACGCAGGGAAGGAAGTGCCCCAACTCCGAGGTCCTCTTTATCCCCTCCAATTTTCGTTTCCAACCGATCCCTGTCTCACTGTTCAGTTTTAAACAAAAGGGAATGCCGCTGTGCCACTTCAGCAAAAGACAAGCACCGGCAGAGCGCGGACAACTGCGCAGTGGGGAAAAGCAGTTCGGCCCGGCGCTGCATGCCGCGCTGGGGGACCTCCCCATCCTCACACCCCGACAACAGATACTGCGCGCAGACCCCGCGAGACCGGAGGGAGGGACGCTGGGAGTCACACCTTTTGGTCACCGAAGCAAGCTATTAACTTTCCCCTCAGAACCGCCGCTTTTCCATCAGCAATAAGCAACCCTGTTGTGGATCCCGGAGGCCACAGGGAGCCCCAGGCTCTGGGGTCTGCAGCAAGGCGCTGGCCACCACGTCCCCAGGTCGCGTCCCGGAGCTGCGCACCGCCCACGGCCGGTCCCCAGGAGGCACAAAACGGGCCCGCCTCGGCGCCAGACGCGTTTGCAGCTGGAAAACCCAGCCCAATGCTCCTCCCCTTGCACCCCTCCTCAGTCTGCGCCCGGGAAGGAAAGCCGACTTGGGGCGGAGAGCCCGGGCTCTGCCTGGAGTCCATCTCGATCTACTCAAGGGCTGGTGCAAGGGCTGAGGGGCAGCTACCTTCCCGGTGCCGCCCCCCGCCCTCCCTGCACACAACACAGCGTTCTCGGTACTCCAATCCCGTAGTCCAGCTACACTTGGTTCAAACCAAAAGCAAGACTGTTCAAGAGCCCGAAGCAAGGACTGACCAGGGTGCCAAAGAGAGAATGGACGGGCCCTGGCCTGTTGGGAAGTGGGGAAGGACCCTCTTTATCTTGAGGACTATGGAAAGAAGGAAGCCAAGAGGAAAGAAATGCATGAAGCGGCACCAGGGTCCGGGTGGGTCAGATGGGGATAGGGTGGGGTGGGAGAGCCAGCGAGGCAGCGGAGGAGATGCGCACGCCGGGAGCTTCCCTTCCTCCTCTCCAGAGGCCCCTGGGCTTGCTGGACTCTGGGGTGTTAATCCAGAGAGCTGTGCGGCTGATGGTCTTGCCGCGTTTGCCCCGGATGTCTCTCCGTGCTCTAAAAAGCTGCCTAGTTCTGGTCGGGAGCGACCGCGGCGAGGCGAGTAGGGCCAAAACCTTGAGCAATTCGGCTGCGGAGCCAAAAAGCCATTTCACACACAGCAGCCAGCCCGGGGCTTTTCCAGGCGGCTTGGCCGGGAGCGGGGCATCCGGACTTGATAAGGGCTGTCCACGCTCCCTCTCCCACTCCAGTTTGCCTCTCACCGAGATGGAGTGGGTGGCAAGTTCTCCCCGGCACTCCTTCTGCACATTCTGCGGTCTTAGCAGGGCTTTGGGAGCAAAGTGTGGGACGGGCGCTACTGGCTGAGAGACGGACAGAGGATATACAGACAGCCTAGCACTTCCTTCCCGGCTGAGAGGCTGGGCCAGGCCACTGGCAGCACTCTCACACCTGGCTAGACGACCCAGGCTCCTGGCCCACTCGGGCAGCCGTACTGCGGCCGGGCCAGGCGACCCTGTCCGAACGGAACCCCTGGTCCCAGCTGTGTCTGAGCCAAGTGGCGTTGCCGGGAGAAGTTAATCTCACTCGTAAAAGCCGATTTCCACGGGGATAGACGGAGGAGGAAGGAGGGTCGAGAGGAGACCACTCCGAAATGGGCAGGGAGAACGGGGCAGAGAGTGAAATAAAGACAGAGGCCACTGGAGAGGTTGAAGCAGCGCAGCACGAGCGCAGGCGGCGAGTGCCACACATCCCCACGCGGAAAGGGACACGGGAGAAAGCGTTCAGGGCTCGGGTACTGGAGGGAGCTGGTGAGGCAGTTTGCCTCCCGCCTTTGTATCTTACCTGGGAACCGAGTTTCTCCGTTCCGAGTCTTCCCTAACTTCCCCACGAGAAGTTCACAGCTTTTTTGGCAACCTTACTTCTTTCCTTCCTGCCGCCGGGACTGGGCAGCAGCAGAGGGAGCCCCGGGCTTTGCAGAAACAAGTCCACCGAGGAAGGGGGCGCGCAGGGACGGGTGGGGGTGGGGTACACAAGGCACAAAGTGGGTCCCTTGGAGCACAGTTCGAAATTCCTCAAATCCCAGTTGTTGGAATGCTAGGCGACGACGACTTCTTCACTCGGGGCCAAATGTGTTTGTCATTACTACAGACCGCCTGCCCGTCTGCCTGCGCCGCTTCGCTCCCGCGCTGGGGAGCGCAACCCGAGCGCACTGCGGGGCGGGTGCCCGCTCTCCCTCGCACTTCACTGATCCCACAAACCGTTGGGGAACTCCCTAAACCCTTGTCCATCCGCGCCGGCTCTACTGGTCTTGCAGCCGCTACCGTAGTGTTGAGACTCGCACTTCCAAACGCCACTGGCCCGTTCAGAAATTACCAGCCCTCGGTCGGAGCCATGTGCACCCGGCGGGCACGCAAAGTCAGGCTTTCTCCAGCCGAGCCCTTCACGCCTCACCTCCTCCTACTCCCTTCTGCGCCCGACTCGGCGCTCCTCTCTCCCCACCTCCCCCGGTCCTCCTGCCGCGCTCCACACTACTGGCTGCAGGGCTGTCCCGCCAGACCGTGGGCGTGGAATGAAAATTCTCATTAGAAACCTGTCGCCTTCCAGGACCCACTGCCAAGTGAGGGCAAACAGCTCCGCCCCCGTTCCCAACATTACTTGGTGCTTGTCCCAGTGTGCACGAATACCACCCCCAACCCCAAAAGAAACCTCAAATATGTAAGCCCAAACAATTTCTTTGGGAGGCCATAGAGTTGTTAGAAAAACACCGCTTTTAAAAATAGGCCTAGAAAATGTTTTTTTTTAATCCCTAGACTTTCGAACTCTATGGTTATCTTTCCTCCAAGTTAAGTTTATTCAAAATAAATTACTCTATGGACACAACTGGAATTCAACTGCAATTTTTTTTTCTCATCGCCCAAAGTTTGAGTAGTTACTTCACTTCTTCTGGCCCAAAGGGCCCAATCAAGGACCTCTCTAAGAAACAAGAAATCATTTTTTCCTCCTCCCTTACCTTCTCCTCCTATGTCAATTCACAATAAAAATCCTACATATAGAGCAAAAAGTATATCCACGGCCTCCAGTCCTCTCTGTAGTCTCTCTTCTGTTTCTCTCCCTCTAGCTCCAACTGTAATGGGCTCAAAAACCGCTTTTTGTAATTGATTCAATGTTATAGTCCATCCTTCTAAAACTAATCATTTGCTCTAAGTAAATAGCTGTCAGGAAATAACACCCCCCCACCCACGGCCTCTTCAAAATAAAAGTTTCTCTACAACTCTGTGCTCTCTGAATCTCCCAGCCTCCAGATTGCGCCTTCGCTTTTTGCTCTTACTCAGTCAGGGGGTCCAGCCCCAACCCCCAGACTTCGACAACAACTGGGGGGAGGAGAGAAGCAGACCAGATGGGGTGGGATGGTGGAAGGGGGAGGTGTTGATGGTCTGCCGGGAAGAGAGGTTCGTGAAAATACAAACTGCCCGTCATTTCCAGACTGAGTTTGTCTCCTGATTTGGGGTATATTTAACTACACTACTATATTGCTTTGAATACCCTGTGAAAGGAAGAAAAGAACACATAAAATTGCTGTTAACGCTCAGAGAGGTATAAATCTGGAGTCAAGACGGGCCCCTTCTGTACAAATTTCCAACCCAAATAGAAATGGGGCCAAATAGAAATCTCCAAGCGGTTTGCGGTGTTTTGACCTGGGCTCTTTTTAGGGAAAGTGTCGTGTGGTTGCTAATTCTTTTATGAGACAAAGCAAACTATTGAGTCCAATACGTAAGTGATGGAATTTTTTCTTTAAATGAGGGTTTGTAAGAGGGTACAGAGAATCGAGGGTCTGCGTAGGTTTGACACGTTCTCCGACAGAACGACCTTTACTCCTTTGCAGCCACTTATCTTGTCGTGCCTTTGTTTTCGGGGTTATCTGGGCGAGGCTGTCCTGGCTTCTATCACGCACACAGAAAAGCCCACGCTTGGGCGTTTGGGGAATTGTCCACAACAAGCATGCCACTCCCGCGTTCAGGAGAGATTCACCTTCCCGCGATCCCCCCAGCCGCATGGGTCGGACCTTCCCAATGCCCTGCGGTTGACAGCGGAGCCCCAAACCCTATGCCCAATGCGTGAGGCGACAGTGCCCGGGGAGAACGATCTTGCTAGCGAAGGGAAGGGGGCGCTGACGCTCCAGGAACCAGACCTGCGCGGAGTGGGGCCTGCGAGCTAGGACGGGGAAGGAGAACGCATTCCCCTTCTCTAATTTTGATTTCTCTTTTAAGGTGGAGGGGTTCATTATCCCCACACTCTCCGAATGGCTCGGACGGCCAAGTTGAGACTGGAATGTCAGGCAGCCATCACCTTCTCCCTCTCATCAGGAGGGTGGCGGCGGGAGGGCTGGCAGGGAAGGGTAACAGAGAAGCGCTCCAAGGGGTGCTGTACTTCACTGGAACGGGCTCCTGGGGTGTTGGCCTCGGGAAGACCCGTGGGGCTGAGCTAGGGGCCCCATTCCCTCAGCCCTTCTGCGCGCCCGCCTCTCATGCATCTTCAGCTGGGGTGACTGCGCTGCTCACTATTACTTCCACATGTTCCTTCAGGAAATCACTGGAGGCAAATATATGAACAGCCCCTTGTTCGAAATACTAACAGGATACCGTAATGTTTGTAGATAATGAACGGGATCTGACGACCCTCAAAAAATCTGTGCGGAATAATAGGAAAAAGCGGGTGCTGGCTGTCTTGTTACTAATGAAAACAAGTTGAGATCTAGGTTTTTATACGAAGTACTCAGGAGGGTAGCTGAGGCAAGCAGCCTACCCAGGAAGGCTTGCTCTGCTTCCAGGGAACTGCCAGCCCAGTCGCGCCGGGGTCTCGTGAAAGTAAGGCCCCAGCGCTCCCCGCCCACAAATGGTAACTTAACAGTTCATTTCAGTGACGCATAAAGGGGCTCGAAAAGCAGGCTGGGCTGAGTGTCTTCGGGCCGTACCTTCTCGCAAGTTAAAAGCAGAGAAAATGGATGAGCAAGTGAGCGCCCAGTTGTCCTTCTGGTAGTAATTACCTGCTTAATTTGAAAGATGCCTTTGTTATGATCATTAACAAACATTTGCTAAAGGTTTCCATGTGTGACATTCCAGAAGGTTTAAAGGACTGGGGAACTGACTCCCGGGATAGCGCACCGGTGGGGGGTGGCGCAGGGAAGCAAATGGTCGGGCCGACCAAAAATGGAGAGAGGTCAACATCTGCCTCCCTTGCAAAAGCAAAATAAACCCTGTGGTCCGGAGCAACCTCGGGGCTGCAGGCTCTCGGAAAGAGGCGGTTGGTTCCTTAAAAGAAGCCCAGCCCGCTTATTCCCCCGCCACACCGCCCCGCCCACTCCCCTTAGGCGGGTTTGAATCTAGCTGCCCGCCCTCTACCGCCCGGCTGAAGCTGCGGGAGAGGTCCGGTCTGCGCGCATCGGCCTGCTGGCGTGTGGGGCGGGGGCCGGCCCAGCAGCGTCTCAACTGTGTTGTTCTAAGATCTCTCCAGATTGCTCCCCTGACGCCCGGGGTCCTGGGTGGTCCTAGAACCTCAGCAGGCTGCAAGCGCTGCCTGGCCAAGGCAGACTGCGGGGTCTTTTCTGTTCCTTGGCTTCTGCTTGGGGCGCCGCGGGTCATCAGGCCACCCTATGCGCCGCGGGAGTGAACTTTGCCGGCCTCGGCCGCTGTGCAAGGGTCCCAGCCCGAACCCGAACTCTCTAGTGCTTTTTCTTTGAGGGATCATCATGGGGTTAGGAATGAGGATTTTCTCCCCAAACCGGAGTCCTGGCAGCTGTGACCTTCAGGAAAGAGGCCCAACCGCGGAGCTGAGCTGGGCGGGCAAGTTTGGTGAGAGCGGTGCGCAGTGCGGTGTTTCGGGCATGGCCTCCCACATCCAGGCCCGCAGGCTACAAGAAGTTGGGTGCAAGGCATAGAGATACAATACAACCAGCCATCAGGAAGAGGCCCTCAAACTTACTATAACCAAATCAAAATGGTCACTGTAAGCAACCCCAATCTGCCCTGCCCTCCGGGCTCGCTCTCTCCGCGCGGCTGCAGCTCTGGGCCTCACACCTTTGGCTTGGGAGGGCGTGTCCAGCTTAGTTGGCTCTTTGTTTCTTCTCTGCTTCTTTGCTTTCCAGTTCCACGCCCCCACAATTCTGTCCTCGGGGAATTCAGAAGGTCCTTTTGCTGTAGAAGACTTTACGGTTGTAGCAGTTATCAAAGCCGTTAGTGTTGAAAATCACATTTAAACAAACTTGTGATTTTTTTTCTCCAAATGAAGTGTATAGGATGGGAGCCCATTTCTAGCTTCAGGATTTGAAAATGACGGACCGGTTTGTGGTTTGCAAAAGAAAACGGCGCTAACTGCCCCTTCCCCCACTCCTTCAATTCTTGACTACGCCAGGAGGAGCCGCCTCTCTGGGCCCGTCGAAGGGCCCTTGGTCGCAAAGGCTCGGAGGAGGCGTGAGGATGTGGCGCCCAGATGTGGGGTACTCACGGGAGAGGGGCGAGGACTCCGCCCTTGCCTCGGATCTGCCCCAGCTGAGGCTTGGAAGCTTACTCTCAGAATTCAGAGGCCCGAGGCTTGGAAAAGGAGGAAGAGTTCTCTAACAGGGTCCGAGTGGCGAGTGTAATTGGCCTGACAGTTTTCTCTCCAGGACTTCTGGCACACTTCTTCCCTGGTAGCTGGCTGGCTAAGGGTACCGTGTGTCTTCTGGCTTCCTTGGGGCGCTCTCTCCAGAGAGAAGTAGAAAACAGTTCTCTTTGGCTGATGGCTGGTGACAGCTGCCCCCCTCCTAGGGCTCCTAAGGCCACAGCCTGCCTACTGACCTGCGGACCAGAGTCTGTGGCCCACACAGGACGGGTGAGCCTATGGCCCAAAGTTGGGAAACATGTGGTAGGACTGGACCCCCTCTGGATCTGGATTTTTTTGATACCCTTATTCTAGGGAGAGAGCCCCACTTCCTCAATCTAGATACTTTTGTGTCTCCGACTCCCCCACCTCCTCTTTAGACCTTAGCTTTTAGTTAACTTTTAATTTGAAAACCCAAGTGAGGGGAGAGGGAGGGAATGATTGGGAGGTCTGCTCTTTATTAGGGGCCTCAGAGTCCAGCTTTCCAACACACAGCTGTGGTTTGGGAGGGGAAGGAGGGCTGGCTCTGTTTAGGTCAGCCTCACTGAAGAAAGGGCCTTGTCCTCTGGAAGTCTCAGGAGTACAGCAAGGCCCTGTGATGTTTAAAAAAAAAAACAGAAAAAACTTCCAGCGGAGGCGGTATAAAGTAGAAAGCCAGTGGAACCTGGGTTCCACAATTACATTAATTATAGTATATAAGTTTGAATATGAGCTACATTAGTTAGAGTATTATTTAATCCCCAAGACAACCCTGTGGGTTATACATAATTACTCCCATTTAATAGATGAGCAAACGAAGTCAGAAGGGTTGAGCAATTTGCATACAGCAGTGCCAGGATCTGCTTAACCATGCCCCACTTCCAGTTACTGCATGCTGTGGTCAAGACAAGTTGTATCCCTGAACCGCAGTTTCCTCATCTGTATGAATGGGCATAATGTCTGCATTACATCCCTGGATTATTGTGACAGTTAAATGAGTTGGTGCATATGAAGCCCAGAGAAGAGCAAAATAAATTTTATCTTTATCTTTCTTCTCCAGGCTTTTCCATAGGCATAGTTAGGCACTGTTACCCTCATCCCAGTTCCCTTGGATTGGCCTCAAGAGCTAGGTGAAGGCTAATCTAGTTCTCTATTTCATTTTCCTAATTAAGGGTGGGGTGGGGAGTATCCTGGTTCCCAGCTATTACTCCCAAATGTCTGAGGCCCTCTCAGAAAATAGGCCCTGGACAGGAAGGCAGGTGGAGGTGGATCCAGGAAGGATCAGAAAAAGCAACTGAAAATGAGAGAACGAGTCTGGCATAACCAACCGAAGCGTTTGTAAGGAAGGCAGGAAGGAGAACACTGAGGCCTCAGTCTTGGGATCTAGAGTACAGACCGTGAGGGAACCCCTTGGGTGTCCTGTGGGGTTTGCACCAAACACCTTGACTTCAAGAGGACACACTTGGTAGGGTAAGTTATCCTGTTCACGCATCTCACACACAGACCTCCCCCTAACCCCAGTGTTGGAAGAGTTTCTTTTCCATTTATTTAATTCATCAAAAACGTGTAGCATGTGCCAATCAATAATTTTCCATTAAGTATGTGCCTTGTGCTGGCTCTGTACTAGACATTAGGGAAACAGTAGTAAGCAGAATGGGTACAGTCCTTGCCTTCAGGGCATTTGGCAGAATACTCTGCTCCAGCCCCCAGAATTTCCCCCATTGCAGTGTTACTGCTGAGTATTGAGAGAGCACCCATTGGGATAACACTCATTCTTTGTGAGACTGTTATCAAGAAGGCTAGAGAAGGCAGACTAAGAAGTCTTGAATCATGGGTCTCAGATCCTCCCCAAACTCTCCACAATATGTACAACTAGGAGCTCCAGCCAAGACTGGGAGGAACTTGTTTTAACCCAACTCCGATCAATAAATGCTTACTGCGAAGATGCCCAAGACTCTGTGCCAAGTTCTAAGGATACAGTCCTTACCTGCACAGGGTTTATAGACACGTTTATAGACAATTAACTATACAATTGCAATATAACTCTCTAAGCAAATGTTAGAGGTGGACAGTGCTGTCAGAGCACATAGGAGGAGGCTAATCCCAATTTAAGGGTCAGAGAGGACTTCTTAGGAGGAAAAGACATCTATGTGAACCTAAGAGGAATAAGAATCTAGCTGGAGAGGAATCTCAAGTACATGGGCTTGCAGGTGAGAGAAAGCATGAGGTCAGCAGAAGTAAAAGAAATTTGGAATGGCAGATGTGGAGGAATAAGAAGGAGATCAGATCATAGAGGCCTTCAAAGCCATGTTAAAAGTCTGGGCTTAACTCTATGGAAGTACCAGAATTGACTTAAGGAGAGGAGAGACCGGAACCAGTTGAATCTTAAACAAGATCAGCCTGGATGATACCAGGGAGCAGGGAGGCTTACTGCCAAGATCTAAAGGTGAGGATGCTTCCCTGGCCCCAGGCTGATGGAAGGGGGTTTGCAGAAGGTGGATCAGAGAGAGGGAAGTCGAATGCACAGCACTCTAGATTGAATGTGAACCATGAGGGAGTGTGTGTCCCTGGCATAGACCAGAGCTGCTGCTGGTTACTCAGTCAGGGAAAAGGATCACAAGTGCAAGAAGGCAAATAGTGAGTCCACTCTTAAACATGATACATGTGAAGAAGTTCAGGAAGGAAAGGATTAAAATGAGGAGAAAATCCAGGACAGAATCTCGAGTAACTCCAGCATTTTTCAGTGGGCAGAGAAAATGCTGAGAAAGGACATCCAGGAATTCAAACAAAGGGAGCTGGTTGAACTTAAAGAGTTGACTACATGTACCCTCTAAGTTCAACACTATAAATTGTAGCCAGACAGATGAGGTGGTATTTTTTTAATGAGTGATTATGAACATTCTATGAAAACATGAGAGCTTTAATTATTATTATGACTGGCAATACTAGGTTATTTTTTCCTTCATTTATACTCTTGAATATACATGTGTATCCATATTTGGATTTCCTATATCCAAAGACTCAAGTGGGGCTGAAGCCAGATCCTTGCCCTAAGGGTACTCAGTTTGAGCTTTCTATCCCCCACCCCCAGTCCCTGTCGTGCACTAGAGAGACTGAAGCAGGGCTCATTTTCAAGGACAAAAAAATACATATGATTTCAGTGACAAAGGCTATATGTTGTCCCTCCAGTAATCATTCTCCCCTCTGTCTCAGTAACTGAACCTCTGATTGTTTTTGTTGTCTTTTTTTTTCACTTCCTGGAACAAAATCTTCCTTTCATAGTCTCTCTTGCAGCTAGAAGTTGTCATGAAGAAAAGTTTGGCCAATGTGATGTAAGCAGAAATTGTGGGTGCAGCTGCCAAGAAATGTCCTTAATAGTAAAAGGCACATCCTTTTCAATTCAGTCTTTTGCTGGATGGAAAGCAGATGTATGACTGGAGCTTCAACAGCCATCTTAGACTATGAGGCAACTTTGAAAATGGAAAGCACGCCCTGTGGTGCAATAAAATTGGAAGATGCCTGACCTCTGTGAAGCTTTAAACAAACTGATGAGCTACCTACTGTCTTCTTGAAAATGTAGGAGAAATAAAATCCTTTCTTGTTGAGCCTCTTATTTGAATTTTTCTGTTCCTTGCAGACAAGCCTGATCCTAACTAATAAAGTCAGAAAGGATTTGCTCGTTCTACCTATAAATGCAACCACCCTCACTCAAAAATGAAAACTGTCTGGGGATAGAAGGGTTGAAAACACATACACAGCTGTGTGACATCCTCATTAAGCCTACTGAAGCTTGGATGTCTCCCTGCTGGTGTGCTCACATTTACAATGTGCCTGTGGGATTCTAAGTGTGTGTGTGTGTGTGTGTGTGTGTGTGTGTGTGTGTGTACACATACACACGCATGTGTTTTACAACCTTCGATTAAGACATGCTGCTTGTTCAACTTAACTTGTCTTCGGATAGTCAGTGACACAAAAAGAAATCTGAAGGAGACGAAAGAAAGTACATGTTAGTTTTCTTTTCCATATCCTTTCTCTTGGTCTTGTATTTTCATCCTTCATTTTATTCTTGTTCTTACCCTTGATTATATTCTTACAGTGTGCGCACTTCTGCCCTTCTCTCTTTGCCACTTCCAGATCCTCAACAATATTTTCATTCTCACCTGATTTCTAGTGCTTTGAAAATAGACCTTCAGAAAGGTAAACTTCACACCCATATTTTGAGGTAGTAAAACGATCCTGCAGGTAAACTACTCACAGACTTTAGGCCAACTCTCACAAGGTCCTTGGCAGAGAAATGCAGCCCCACGAGGCGAGGAGCTGATGATTCTTGATTGATTCAGGAATTTAATGAGAGAATGAATTTCTCCCCTCCCTGTGCTAATGTACCTACAGATGAGCGCTGGCATCTGGGTGCTGATTTCCAGTCTCCAACCCAGCCATCAATGAGCATTAAGCACATCCCCTCTCTACTCATAATTTGAGTGAAGGGATCCCTCATAGCCCTAAATAAGAATCAAAATCAGCTTTCCTCTGTGGCCGGCCTCCTCAGCGTTTACCCCACTGGATTGTGTCAGTCAGCTGGTAAATGTTTATTCAGCACCCCCGTGCCAGGCATTGTGCTGGACTCTGGGATGCTATGGTAGACAAACAAACCAGACCTCTGCACTCAGGGGCTCAGCTTCTGGTGGGGGAGACACAGGGTAAACAAGCCAGGCGTGACAACGGCTCTGTTGTCATCTGG
The DNA here is from genome assembly GCA_032199065.1 of Smutsia gigantea. NCBI lineage: Eukaryota > Metazoa > Chordata > Mammalia > Pholidota > Manidae > Smutsia > Smutsia gigantea. The sequence goes on from JAVSCE010016345.1 coordinate 13,272, forward strand.
TGCTGTGGGAGGCGACCAGGAGAAGCCAGGGCTGCTCCGGGGCCTCAGGAATCTTCTCTGAGGAGGGGATGTTTAAAGCTGCAGGCAAATCTGACAAAAGTAGGCATATTCCGCTACTATTTTAAAGTCATTCAGAAGGTTAGATCCCACAAGAAATGTATGTTTTGGGCAGTTACAAAACAGCAAAACATACTCTCTGGTTTCTGGAAATGACAGTTTTTAGTGCCCCAAAGGAACTGTAATTTTCTAATATTGAATCACAAAATGACTGAACACATTCAACTAAGAAACTGTCCTTGTTCAAAAGAAACAATTCGGTTCCTATGGGACTATCATGAAGTTTGAATGAAACAGACTCGTGACATCCCAAATCAGGTTCTTCTGTCATCCTGGGGGTGGAGAGGAACATGTGCTGTCAGACCCCTAAGCTAATGTTTCACAGGCTGTCAATGGCCGAGCGTTTGTGGTAGATGTGTAAATGGTTACTGCCCACTCCTGCTTGGAGAAAACGGGACCTGTCTGTTGAGTCCTAGCTTTGCCCGGATGTGATTCAGACCACTAGAGGGCGCGAGAGGCCAGCTCAGAATCCAAGTCCACTACGGGTGAGTTCATAATTAGTGACTGAAACAAAGCCAAGTGTTCCCAAATGTTCTGGAGAGAAACCAGGTAAGGGCCTCTCCCTTTTCTAAGACCCCCCAGTCACCCCTAAAAACTGGTTAAGTTCCAGTCCAGTCTTCAACAAGCCTGAGGTTGCACTTGAAGAGCTGATGGAGTCATCCTGAGGACACTAAGGTCTGTGTGTCCGTGCAAGGGGGAGGGGAGCAGGGCAAACGATGCAAGCAGAACTACAGCCACTTTCCATCCCCTGCCAATTGTCTGACTCTGTGCTAGATAGACAGGCAATTTCAACAAAAAAAGTACGAACATAAAGCCACAAAAGCTCAGAAGCAGGGTGCCTTACCAAACCTCAGTATTCCTGGGTTGTGTCTGAGCTGACTTCAAGAATGAGTAGAAACAGACAGTGACAGGGACGAAAAGTGAAAGATGTGCTCCTTGCAGGGGGGATGCTGGAGCAGAGGCACAGAGGCCAGAGCAGGGAGAGGGGAGCCTCTCCATCAGAGGCACCTCCAAAGCAGATCTGAAATCCAACAGGCCCCCAGGGACTTCAGAGAGGTGACTAGGGACCTGAACTGAAGTTCAACTCAAATTAAATGTCCAAAATTGGCTCCTGTAACAAATATCAGTGTTTCATAATGTTCAGTCTGCACTGATTGCTGGAATTCTCAAACATTAGAACTAAAACCTTGGCTGCTGATAAGGAGTATCATAGCAAGTTTTGCCTTTATTACCACAAAAACTGTTTTGACAGACTCCTGTATTATGAAGCTGAAAGATTTAACTCTCTGAAGTTCGTCCATGGAAATAACATTATGAAATCAACAGGCATCATATAAAATATTTCTTATCAAATAATTTTGCATGGCAGCCCTATGAGCAACCTGGTATTTTACTGTGGTGAGCCCCAGTATGTCTACTTGGGAACATTAAGGCCAATTGAACCAAAGTGATTTATCTAAAAGACTCATGTTTTTATGGTTAAGTCACTTTACTACAGACACAAATAACACTTGACTGACACATGCACACATCTTTAAAAAGAATCTGGATAATTCAGACCTAACACCTACTTCCATTCTGGTGGAATTCAGGCATGATTACAATGACCTCCGGCCTTTGTATTTAATTCCTACCACTAACCCATCTTCTACTAAATAAGGGTAAAATGGCATGATATGATTTGTAAAAACACATGAAAGTTGATTTGATTTAAATTTAATCCTTGAGATAATTAGAGACAACCCAGACGATCACACATGCAAAAAGTAAGTAATGATTAAAATAAGTTCTGTCAAAAATGCCTGTGAGTCACCTGAATTTGCCACTGACAGGACTGGATTAGATTTGACAACTGTGACATAAGTAACTGCTGTTTCTGTAGGTCCAAACCCAGTTACACATCAGCAATTCATATTGTTTAACCTAATACCTAGCCTAATAAACTAGTTTGTGATTGCAAGTAGAAGCTCATATTACATATTTATTCTGTACATTTAATAAATTAACTGAATACAGCTATGTGCTTGACTACCTAAATTTTGTCCTGGCATTACAATGAGGTTGAATGTATTTCCAAACGAAAGACAATTGAAAACTGCAGGCTCACACTTCAGATAATGATTATCTTATCTGCCTGTCTGAGTGCTGTTTGTCTTCCCATCAGCCACCAAAAAAACCCTAAGAAAGTGGAATTGGCCCCTCAAGGGTTCCCTGCCCCCACCCCACCTGGATGACAGAGGAAGAGCTTCTCCGCTGGGTGCTGCTTAATACTCTTTGGAGCACAGTGACTTGCCAAGTTGGTTGTTTAAGATGCACAGGCCTCCCCATGATCATAACAAGTTTCACTCCAAGCCATGTAACAAATAGCTCATCCCTACATCACAATCACATACCATCCAGAGGATAAATGCCAACCGCACGTACATATTACCTGAAGGATGGATGAAAACAAATACTTCATTATCCTGATTTCAAACTGGGACAAAGCACTGGAAGTACAGATCACTTTTATTCAACTTCAGTTTTGTTATTCCGCTCTACGTGACCCCATATGCCCATGCCATTTTATACCTTCCAAAAGCATTTCTGAATTTGCTAGCTTATCTGATGCTCCTCACAACCATTCATCACCACTTGGCGATCGGGAACTGAACAGGAGAGGTTGCTGACTTATATGCAAGCCATCCTTCTCAGGCAGGGGAAGAATGGGCACCCTCCTGGCTTCCAGCGATGGTCTCCCTACTGCCACTGTCATGCTCTTTGCAGTTAGAAATAGTTTATGTAGACATAAAGAGAATAGAGTTGCTAATCAAGAAACTCAGAAGTAAAATTACTTTCTATCCTCTAATCTGAGCAGGTAAACTTTCATGTCCATGTGCTTTTTTTATATTATATGATTCACATGCTATAAATGCCATCAAATTCAAAAGACAGTTTGAATACCTTCTATGTACAAGGCTAGGTGCTAGGTGCACAAGGAGAGCCACCATGGAAATTACCAAGAAATACAAGGCTATTTCCCAGAAATTCATAATCTAGTCATTAAGAAACAAACCGTTAACATATGAACAACTGCAGGCAGTCAGTCCTTAGGCACCTGGTGATAGATCTAAACAATGAGGCATTTTGCAGGAAGCAGGATTTAGGCTCTCACCAGGTCAGGATTCAACTGATCCAATTCAAGCCACTCCTCCAAACCTGCTCCTTGACCTGTATCCTCTCATTTGTTGATATCACAATTCCAAAGGCCCCCCCCAACCTGGGTGTTATCCTTTGCGTTACCTTCTTCCTTTCTATATGAATCTATCAGGCCCTGAGACCTCTAGATTTACCACGCAAATCTTTCTTAACACCATCTCTTCCTCTCCTTCCTTCTCACCTCCAGAGCCCCATTTTAAGTCCTCAGCATGTCTCCTTCAGACTGATCACAAGCTCTGAACTGCTTTTCCCACCTCCAATCTTCACCGTCTCTTATCCCTCCTCACCACACTGCCAGGGAGATCCATCTAAAATGCAGATCTCACTGCGCCACTAAAGACCCTCCAGTAGTCCCCAAGTGACTATAAGATCAAGTTCCAGAATCCTTGGCACGGCCTCCAAAGCCCACCCTAAAGGGTCCAGGCTGCCAGCGCCCAGCAGCCCCAGCACTGCAGCCTTCCCAGCACCCTGTGGTTTGTGTGAGAATCCAGACAGCACCAAAACAACCTTGTTTTTCCTCCTCCTTTGTTCTCTGGTTGGTATTTGGGTTTCTTTCCTTTCTTTTCTTAGTAAAAGTCTTTTCATTAATTGCCACTCTCTTGACCTAAGGGAAGAGATGGAAATTTTCTACTTCCTGGCCAAGAGAGAGAAATGTAAGGATACCTACCACCCTCCTGGTGACAGGGTTTTGCTTGTTAGATCCGGAGCTAAGGGAGTGGGGAGGAATTGGAGGAGAGACTGTAAAATACTAAGAAAATATCTCGTTCTGATTGGGGATGTCCCCCCTTTTACTGTCCAGAGTCCATTTCAGGGCTGGCAAGTCTATAGGTGTTTGGAATCATTTTGACCTCCTCCACATTCCCTGTGATCAGCCTTGTACCAATAGAGGTGGTAGGAGGTCTCGATTCACAACTTAAAGATTTTCACCCAACCTTGATTCTCCCCCAGCCTTTTCCATCTCAGGCAAAGACACCACCATCTTCTCAGTTACCCAAGCCCCAAATCAGGACATTTACCTTTTTCTTCCTTCTCCTTTACTCCCTATATTCAGGCCACCGGGCAGTGTTATTGATTTTACCTCCCAAAAGTATCTAAAACTTTTCCATTCCTCTCTATCTCCACTGTATCCATCTAGTCCAAAGAGGTTCCTCTCACAAAGAATCACTTTCCAATTCCTGCTCTCTACCTACCCTTGCCTACAGCAGTCAGGGTACTTTTTTCAACATGTAAACTCTTATTTTTTCTGCAAATCAAATATGCTTTGTTCAAATATAACATATATACCAAAACAACACACACTATAGAGTATGACTCAGTGATTAACATAAAATGTATAACAGTGATTTTACATGAAATGAACACACTCATGACCAGTACCCCAGAAGTCCCCTCCTGCCCTTTCCAAACAACACCCCTTCCAAGGGTACCCACTCTCCTAACTTCCAACCCCATAGGTTAGTTTTACCTGCTTTAAAACTTTATAAAAATAGAATCATACAGTGTGTACTCTTCTGTGTCTGGCTGCTTTCACTGAACATTTTTGCTAATGAACTCCACTCATGTTGTTGCTTACAGTTGTAGTTTGTTTATTCTCATTTCTGGGAAGAATTCCACTTTATGAATCCACCACAATTTATTTACCCATCCTACTGTTGTTGGGCACTGACTGGTTTCCAATTTTAACTATCAAGAATAATACTGCTAGGAACATTCTCATGCCTGTGTGGATGTGCCTATGTATGCATTTCTATTGGGAATATACTTAGGAATGGAACTTCTGGGTCATGAGCTGTGCATACGTTGGTAGATACTGCCAATTTCCCAAGTAGCTGTACCAACTTATGCTCTCACAAACAGTGTATTAGTGTTCCATTCACTTTGTATCCTTGTCGAGTTTAGATGTTTGCCTATCTTTTTAATTTTAGCCATTATCATGGCAGTGTGCTTGTTCATAAATATGATCAATGTCACTTCCTACTTCAGAGCCTTAAATGGCTTCTCATTGAATTCAAAACAAAACCCAGACTCCTAACTGTGGCCGTATGTAGGGAAAATGGAAGTTCCATGGCCAGGATCCTCACCTGACCCTAATCTAATCTACTCATTGTATCCATGCGACGAGGTAATACTTAGCGAACTGCACAGGCACAGGCTTGCATACCTGTTGGCAATAAGCCATTACTGCCAGTATTGCTATAAAAAGAGCTCCCCCGGTGCTAAGAGCAGAGCTTAGAGAAGAGAGCAAGAGAGCAGGAGAGAGTAGAGCAGAGGCTGGAAGTGAGAGCAGAGTCTGGGGCAGAGGCTGAGCTGGAGGCAGAGATGGTAGTGTTCAGCATTCTAGCACTCAACCTACTGCCGTGAGAATAAAGCTTCATATGAGCCCCTTTTTACCCCCAGCATTCTGTTGTCATTATTTGGTATCAGTGAATCCAGAGTGAGCTTCTCCAGGGCTAAAACCCTCAGGCGAGACACCTTGCCTGCCGATGTCATCCCATATCACTCTGTTTCTACACTAGTCTTTTCTTTCTTAAAATCTGTCAAGCTCTTTCCCACCTCTGGACCTGCACACAGCTTTCCCTCACCCTGTGAAACTTCACTCAGTCCCACCCTCTCCACAGCCTTCCTTGCCAGCCTTCGTATTTCAGCTTTAAGGTCTGTCCTGAGGAAGCCCCTGACCACTCCCTCCCATTCTTCCTGTCATAGAGCTAATCACACAGCACTTATCACTGATTTTTTGTTACGTATTTATGTTTCCTTTTTACTTTCATTCTTTCTTTGTGTGTGTGTGTGTGTGTGTGTGTGTGTGTGTGTGTGTGTGTGTGTGTCACTCCCATTAGACTGTAAAATCCACAAAGACTGACAGCCTGTCTGTTTGAAAAAAACACTCTAGCCCCTGTGCCTGGCAGACAGTGCTTGGCATATTCTGGACACTCAGCACATGTTTATTCAAGGAGTGAATGAATGAATCCAGTCTACTCCAAACAAGGAATAAAGTAATGTTGAATGTCATCCCTGAGTGTGGCGTTTTTGGCATCCAGTCTTTGCTGGGGTGCATGGAATAAAAACACGGCCAGAAATGGGCTTGGAGAGGGCCTAGGGGTGAACCAGCAACACTTAGACAAACAGCTGAGCGCTTGTCCATGAGCAATGAGACTCCAGAAAAAACAGAGCAGAGTTGGAGTTAATCCAAAGAGGTTTCCTAAGGAAGGGGAAATGACTTAGAACATGGGGGAAGGTGTGGGTATTCTGGGAACTGAATTTTTAAAGAAATCAAATAGCCCCCCATATCTCTAGGAAGCACCCCAATGTCTTCCAAGAGGGAATGCCCTTTTCTAAGGGCTTAAATGGTTCCTAGGGAGCAGAGCCAGTGCTAGGGATCAGCTGGCTCAGATCCTAAAGCCAGTAACTTTACTGTAAGAAAGAATATATTTCAAATGTCTTAACAATGGGGACAGAATCTGATAATGTGAAAAACAGTTTTCCTGGCAAGAGTTTTGAGAGTATATTATTATGAGTTGATAAGTTTGTGCATTTCTTAAATATGTTCATCTTCTCTTGTGCTAACTTGATTTCCCTCTATTGTCTACTCCATTAAATAGCACCTGTCTGACAACTACTACTATATATTTCTTACTGGACTAGAGGGGTTAAGCATCTTCTGTGTGTGAGTAGGATAGAAAACTACAGAGTACTCAAGTGAGAACAAGAGCAGGATTTATTGTCATTTTCATTTAAAATGCCATATTAACTTTCCAGATAATTGGAAGGCATTCATCCTTCATGACATGCATTGAAAGGTTTACTTTGGCTCCAATAATCCTACTGATTTAGCCACAAAATGTTTTAAATAATGAGCTGCATGTTCAACATATCCTAGCACCATATAAATGTGTATTTATGTTGGACATATGGTATTTTAAATTAAATGTACTCACTTTGTTGTACAAAATATCTGATTTTTGAAAACTGGTCATATTAGTAAGCCCTTGAGGATGTCCTAGGTGCTCAGGATACAGAGATTTCCAGACAGGTCTCTGTCCTCAAAATGCTTTTATTTAACAGGGGAAGGGACAGATAAAACAGGCAGCTGCAGTAAAATGCATAAGAGTTACAACTGGGTACTATAGTTGATGTAGGAGTCTGGAGAAGGAGTTTGCCTCAGAATTAGGATGGAGAGGAAAGCTGTCAAAGGTTCTAGGAAGCTGTTCTCTCCTGCTTGACATACCTTTCCCCAAGTCTTTCAAAACTCAGCTCAAATGCCAGTCCTTGCAGAAGCCCTCCCATCTCTCGGCTGGAATGTTTGCACAGCAGTTTTCTTACCTCTCTCTAAAGATTATGCTTGTATGACTGCTACTTGCACACCTTAGTGTGGGCAATTTAATGTAGGGGTCAGGAGCATGGGCTGCAGCATTGCACAGCCAGATTGAACTCCCTTCTGCTGCTTGCTATCTGGGACACCTTGCTTAACTTTCCTGTGCCTCGGTGTCCTCTTCTGGGTGAAGACTTAATGACTTAGTCTGAGTAAAGCACTTAGAACAGTGCCTGGCACATCATATGGGATCAGTTAGACTTCTTTTATTGTTCCATGAGTACCTTGTCTCTCATTTCATTGTAAATCCTTACAAGCAAGTATTAAGGTATTCATCTTGGTGTCCTACCCATAGACCCCATCCATTCTCCACCCCCTCCAGTGTATAAAATGGTCCCTTGTACATTTCAAGTACAAAAAAGTAACATTTTTTATAATGGATAAGGGCCTATCAGGAATCACTTCAACGAAATTTGAATTCCTTGTGGAGGTCATTTTGCAGTACATTTACCCCACATAATGCATCGTTTACACTGAATGCTTACTTAGATATATGCTGTTGCCAAATTATGACACCTAATACTTCCTGACCACTTACTACACATGCCAAGCACATGGCTAAGCATGTCATACTAATTATATTGCATAAATCATACTTAAATCTGGAAGGCACTTTCCTACTCTTATAGGAAGACTGAAAAATTGCCATTACCCAATTTTCCTGGCACCAAAAATAACATACTCTCAATAAAATTAAATGTTATATTATCTAAATACAATATACTTAGATTATATACATTTCAAAGCCATTTCTTTCTTCAAACTTGCTATAATTACAGTGGTATTGTGCTTTTCCATGTTATAATTTTAAAATTACCATGTGCATAGAGGGTAGATTCCTTTGTACCTTCATAATAGGAGATTTCTCCACCACTCTTGAGAATGTAATACACAAATGCAGTCAGCTACGTTGTTAGCATAGATTGTACAGGTCAAACCATAATTAAAATAATTATTATTTACATAGCACTGTAAACATAGCCACTACTTGAGTCATAATCACAGTAGTTAGAGACAGAAAACAGCAATTATATAATCCAGGCAACCCCAGCAAATCTATGTCAGCCAAGATCCCAGCAGAGAAGATCTGAGAATTAATTTCAAGCAAAAATAACAGGCACAGGGAATTACACTCTATTCTCAGATTTCCCTTCTCTTCACTTTAGTGTGGGTTTCATTCATTCATTCACCCATTCAACATAGTTTCTACATTGTTTACCACATGCCAGGCCCTTTGTTAGGAACAAATATCTAGGAAAATGAGAAACATTCCGTCTTCAAGGAGCTCTCAGTACAAAGACAAATATGCTCAGTCTGCCCCCAAGGGATTTACAATCAAATGGGAGTAACTTGCATATAAGCAAATAATTCTAATGTAAATATCATGTGAAACAATAACCAGCATTTGTGGAACCCTTACTACATGTGCGAAACTGTGCTAGATGCTTTCCACATTTTATTTGACCTCTCCACCACAGATTATTAGAAATTACTATCATTATTCCATTTTACAAATGATGAAAATAGGGCCCAGAAAAATTAGGTAACCTAGTCTCACACAGCCTCCCCTCCTCCCACCCCATTAAAGGTCCTCTGAGGCTGTAAGTTGTCCAGGAGCTTTTGTGGGCTGCCTTTGGAGAAGCTAACCCAAGGCTCAAAACATGGATGGGGGCCCAGTCTGAAATGGAACCTTGCCTGGGTGAGAGGCCCAGAACTTGGTCCTGGACAGGTCCCCTCTTCCAGCTACTGTCCAGGGCACTGTCCCCCCAACTACAGTTCTTCCTTCTCTCTACCATCCTGCCTAGAGAATGATCCCAGAGCTTTGGTGTCACTGTGGACTCAGGCAGTTGCAACCTCACAGAAATGCATCCTTCCCCAAACACATTCTCTTCTCCCTCCCACCCCCCACCATGTGACCTTGAGTCCACACTCTCAGGCGTTGAGTCTCACACAATTAAACTGCTCTGACAAACTTTCTTCTCAGGGCTAAAGTGTCTCCCCACACTGCTAAGTGGTTTTCTAAAGCCTCTTCCCTTACTGGAAACACACACACACACCAGCTTAATCTTTACCTGGGCTTCTGCTCCAAAGTAGTTCACAGCAGGGAGTACAGCTAATGCTTGAACAACTCTGGGCTTAGGGATACCAACCCTCACAGTCAGAAATTGTGTTGACTCACCAGAACTTAACTACTACTACTACTAGTTGACTGTTGACCAAAAGCCTTACCAATAACATAGTCAATTAACATGTATTTTATACGTTACATGCATTATACAATGTAGCTAGAGAAAAGAATGTTTTCTCAAATTGTCACAAATCTCCAAAAAATTTTCCAACATACTTATTGAAAAAATTCACTTATACATGGTTCTGCATAGTTCAGACCCATGTTGTTTAAACATCAACTATATATTTAAACATTGGAATGGTTGCTAATTATGACTCTTCCTTCTCAGGTGACCTTTGGTGCCATGGCTCCTTGCTGAGGAGGCAGAGAGGAAAGGACTGGTCAAGCATTCCTTGAGCCTCTCAGTTCTCAGGAAGCTACATGCTGATGGATCTTGCCTATGGGCTTCTGCCAAAGCTGCTCAGCTCCCTCATTACCTGGGTATGGGAAGAAGGCTTGATGAATGAGCTCTCTGCCCCATTGCCATCATACTGTCACACAGGATCCATAGCAAGGTCCATGGAGGTACTGGAGGAGGACACTGGGTGGCAAGGGGCTCACAACCTTGCTTTAACCATTCTCACACCTCCTAATATACCCGAGATCTAGCTCTCAAAGCGTTCCTTTATATGCTGATTTATGGTTCCAAAGGTAAGGGCAGTCAGGATGCTATCATAATATATCTTTACAATTCTGTAAGAGATGCCTGGAGCCTCCTTGGAAAAAACCCTTTCTTGGTAATCTGGAAACAATTTGCCATCTACCAATGGCTGTTTATTGCTCTGATGGATGTGGATGATTTGTCAACACTTTTTTGCTGTTGGTCTTTATTTGGCCACTGATCAATTGGTAGGAAAGTTGTAGAACAATGGTTCAGTCAATGTTTAAACTTTTTCCCTGAAGGAAACATACTGTTAAAATCACTGCCATTAGTAGCAAGCATGCACTCAGTTCTCATTACAATGGTACAATTCCACAACAGTGGAATGATTGTGAATGTCAAGTCTATAAGAAGGAAATTTATTAAGAGAGAAAAGAGGGCAATCACTTATTGTCCTTCAGCAACCCTTGACCCAGATGATCAAACACTTCTAGAAGCTCTTAAATATTCTACAAGAGCAACCAAAATGTTTTTACGCTGCCTGTTTCAAACAATAAGGCTCTGGTGCAGAATACAAGATGAATCACAAAATATTTCATTACTATCCTTTCCCACCACCATCTGTCTTTTAAGTTATACAATATCCTGATCTTTCACTCATAAAAGCCTGAGTTTTTAACACTGTGAAGTAGGCTGAGCAGGTAGAATCAACTTCACGTAATGGATGGGAAAACTGAGACTCAGAGAAGTTAAACAGTCTGCCCCAGACACAGTCAGTGACATTATCAGACTAAAATGCAGGTCTCTAATTCCCCAAAGACTGACCCCTCTTCCCAGGTCTGTTGATTCCTGACCCTTGATCTCTGAACTCTAGGATTCAAAGGTGAACTCTATCTGTATGTTAATGGTTTATACAAGCACTTTGCCCTCTAATGGGCCATCAAAGATATGGCTAATATCAAATAGTATGATTATCACAATTAATCAAATGTAACTGAAGTGGAAATTTGCTACCAAAAATCTAGAAAAACAAGCAAACACACACAATAACTTTTGAGCCTATTTTTTTAAATTAAGGTATCATTGATATACAATTTTATGAAGGTTTCACATGAGCCACATTGTGGTTTCAACATTCACCCATATTATCAAGCTCCCCCACCCCCATTGCAATCACTGTCCATCAGCATTGTAAGATGCTATAGAGTCATTACTTGTCTTCTTTTTGAGCCTATTTTTATTGAAACTTGGACTTACATTTGTTCTCTCACTAAGCATTCTCCCAACAGTTAATCAATCCAAAAGTATTTATTAACCACCTACAATATGGGTAGAAAAGAATGAATAATAAGAATTTATTCCAGACCTCAAGGAGTTTGAGCCTAATTGGGGGGAGACAAACACAAAGGAAACAATTAGTAATGTCAATAGCCCTTGAATGTTGACTGTGGCAGTAATGGGACAATTGAGCCCAGAATGTAGATGAGCAAACCACGAGCCTGACATGTACCAGTTAGGGTGGGGCCTCTGGGAGCATTCCAAAAGAAAGAGGGTAGCCCTCTGCCATTATTATAGTCTTCACACCTCCCTGTCCTAATGGACTGAAATCTCCTTTGGGAGGACATTATTTGTTGACACATTTTCTTGTCTTCTTTCTTAAATTGAAGTATCATTGATATACAATTTTATATTGGTTTCAAGTATACAACACTGTGATTCAACAGTCACCCACATTATTAAACGCTCACTCCCACCAGTGCAGTTACTATCTGTCAACATAGAAAGATGTTACAAATCATTGACTGTAGTCCCCATGCTGTACTACTATCCCGGTGACCAACTTATATTATGATTGAGAATTTTTGTGACCCTTTACCCCACTCTCCCTCCCCATGGTAACCACCAGTCACTTTTCAGTGTCTATGAGCCTCCTGATGGTTTGTTCATTTTGTTTTTAGATTCCACAAATAAATGAAACCTATGGTATTTGTCTTTCTCTCCCTGGCTCATTTCACTTAGCATAATGCCCTCTAGGTGCACCCATGTTGTTACAAATGGCAGTATATCTTTTTTTTAAGGCTGAAAAATATTCCATCATGTACTTGTGCATCTTCTTTAGCTATTCATCTACTGATGAACACTTTGGTTGTTTCCATAACTTGGTTATTGTATATTATTTGGTACTAAACATAGCAGGTCATATATCTTTTCAAATCAAGGAGTTTGTTTTTTTTTGAATAAATTCCTACACGTGGAATTACTGGATTGTAGAGAATTTTAATTTTTATCTTTTCGAGGAACCTCCATATTGCTTTCCACAGTGGTTGCACCAATTTACATTCCCACCAACAGTGTAGGAGTCTTCCCTTTACTTCACAGCCTCCCAACACTTGTTATTTCTTGTCTTCTGGATAGTGGCTATTCTGACAGGTGTGAAGTGATATTTCACTGTGGTTTTGATTTGCATTTGATTTGATTTGATTAGTGATGTGGAGCATCTTTTCATGTGTCTGTTGGCAATCTGTATTTCTTCTTTGGAGATATGTCTGCTCAGGTCCTTCACCCACTTTTTAATTGGGTTAATTGTTCTTTTGGTGTTGAGGCATATGAGCTCTTTATATATTTTGGATGTTAAATCATTTAAAAATATATTCTCCATACTATAGGTTGCCTTTTTGTTTTGTTGATGGTGTCCTTTGCTGTACAGAGCTTTTTAGTTTGGTGTAGTCTCACTTGTTCGTTTTTTATGTTGTTTCCGTTGCCCCAGGGGATGTGTCCAGGAAAAAATTGCTCATGCTTATGTTCAAGAGATTTTTGCCTATGTTTTCCTGTAAGAGTTTTATGGTTTCATGTCTTACATTTAGATCTTTGATACATTTCTAGTTTACTTTTGTATATGGAACTAGACAGTAATCCAGTTCCATTCTCTTACCTATAGCTGTCCAGTTTTCCCAACACAGTTATTGAAGAGGCTGTCTTCCCCCCACCCCATTGTATATTCATGGCTCCTTTATTATATATTATATATTATTATATATTAATTTATTATTTATTATATATTAATTAGCTGTGTCAATTATATGTGTGGGTTTACATATGGGCTCTCTATTCTGTTCCATTGATCTATGGGTCTGTTCTTGTGCCAGCACCATGTTTTAATTACTGTTGCTTTGTAGTAGAGCTTGAAGTTGGGGAGTGTAATCCTTCCAGCTTTGTTCTTCTTTCTCAGGATTGCTTTGGCTATTCAGGGTCTTTTGTGGTTCCATATGAATTTTAGAACTATTCTAGTTCATTGAAGAATGCTGTTGGTATTTTAATAGGGATTGCACTGAATCTGTAAATTGCTTTGGGCAAGATGGTCATTTTGACAATATTAATTCTTCCTATCCATGAGCATGGAGTAGATTTCCATTTATCTGTCTTCTTTAATTTCTCTCATAAGTGTCTTATAATTTTCAGAGAACAGATCTTTCACTTCTTTGGTTAGGTTTATTCCTAGGTATTTTATTCTTCTTGATACAACTGTCAATGGAATTGCTTTCCTGATTTCTTTTTCTGCTAGTTTGTTATTAGTATATAGGAATGCAACCCATTTCTGTGTATTAATTTTGTATCCTGTAACTTTGATGAATCCAGTTATTAGTTTTAATAGTTTTTTGGTGGAGTCTTTAGGCTTTTGCATAATATCATGTCATCTGCAAATAGTGACAGTTTAGCTTCTTCCTTACCAATTTGGATGTCTTTATCTCTGTATCTCATTTGATTGCCATGGTAGGACCTCCCCTACTATGTTGAATAAAAGTGATGAGAGTGGACATCCTTATCTTGTTCCTAGTCTTAGAGAAAATATTTCAGCTTTTTTCCATTGAGTATGATGTTAACTGTGGATTTTTTGTATAGGGCCTTTATTATGTAGAGGTATATACCCTCTATGACCATTTTGTAGAGTTTTTATCATGAATGGATATTGAATTTTGTCAAATGCTTTTTCAGCATCAGTTGAGATTATCATGTGGTTTTTACCTTTCTTTTTGTTAATGTGGTGTATGACAGTGATTGATTTATCAATATTATACCATCTTTGCATCCCTGGAATAAATTCCACTTAGTCGTGTTAGATGATCCTTTTGATGTATTTTTTAATTCAGCTTGCTAATATTTTGTTGATGATTTTTGCATCTATGTTCCTCAGAATTTTGGTTTATAATTTTATTTTTTTGTAGTGTCTTTGCCTAATTTTGCTATTAGAGTGATGCTGGCCTCATTGAATAACATTAGAAGTATTCCTTCCTCTTCTACTTTTTGGAATACTTTAAGAAGGATGGGTATTAGCCCTTCTTTAAATGTGTGGTAGAATTCAGCTGTGAAGCCATCAGATCCTGGAAATATGTTTTCTTGGGAGGTTTTTGATTACCAATTCAATTTCATTGCTGGTAATTGGCCTGTTCAGATTTTTTGTTTCTTCCTGGGTCAGTCTTGGAAGGTTGTATATTTCTAGGAATTTGTCCATTTCTCCTAGTTTGTTCAGTTTATTGGCATATAATTTTTCATAGAGTTCTCTAATAGTTCTTCATATTTCTGTGGTATCCATTGTGACCATTTCTTCTTCATTTCTGATTCAGTTTATGTGTGTATATTCTCTTTTTTCTTGATAATTTTGGCTAGGAGTTTATCTATTCTGTTTGTTTTCTCAAAGAACCAGCTTCTGGTTTCATTGATTTTTTTTCTATTGTTTTATTCTTCTCTTTTATTTATTTCTCCTCTGATATTTATTATGTCCCTCCTACTAACTTTGGGTTTTATTTGTTCATCATTTTCTAGTTTCTTTAATTTTGAGCTTAGACTATTTATTTGGGAATGTTCTTGTTTCTTGAAGTAAGCCTATAGTTTGCTATGTACTTTCCTCTTAATACTTCCTTTACTGCCTCCCACAAATTTTAGAATGTTGTTTTTGTTTTCATTTGTCTCTATGTCTTTCTTGATTTCTGCTTTCATGTGTTTATTGATCCATTGGTTATTTAGGAGCATGTTGTTTAGCCTCCAAGAGTTTGTAGATTTTTTTGTTTTATTTGTGTAATTTATTTCTAGTTTCACACCATTGTGGTCTGAGAAGTTGCTTGATACAATTCCAATATTTCTTATTTTATTGAGGTTCTTTTTGTGGCCTACTATGTGATCCTTTCTGGAGAATGTTCAATGTACACTTGAGAAAAATGTGTATCTGCTGCTTTTGGGTGGAATGTTCTATTGATATCTATGTCCATATGATCTAATGTATTGTTCAGTCCCTCTCTTTCCTTATTTATTGTCTGTCTGGTTGATCTTTCTATTGATGTGAGTGGTGTGTTAACGTCTCCTAAAATGAATGAGTTTGCAGTCTATTTCCCTCTTTAATTCTGTTAGTACTTGTTTTTCATATTTAGGTGCTCCTATTTGGGTGCATAGATACTTATAATGGTTATATCCTCTTGTTGAGCTAATCTCTCTATCATTATGTAATGTCTTTCTTTATCTCTTGTTACTTTCTTTGTTTTGAAATCTATTTTATCTGATACAATCACTGCTATTCCTGCTTTTTTCTCCCTATTATTTGCATGAAATATCTTTTCTATTCATTCACTTTCAGTCTGTGTATGTCTTTGGTTCTGAAATGGGTCTCTTGTAGGCAGCATATGGATGGGTCTTTTTTCTTTATCCATTCTGCCACTCTGTGTCTTTAATTGGTGTGTTCAGTCCATTTACGTTTAGGGTATTATTGATAGGTATGTACTTATTACCATTTTAATTGTTTTCTGGTTGTTTTATAGCTCCTCTCTGTTCCTCCCTTCCTCTCTTATACTCTTCTCTTGTTATTTGATGGTTTTCTTTAGTGTGGTGATTAGATTTCTCTTTTTTTAACTTTTTGTCTATCAATTATAGGTTTTAGGTCTGTAGTTACCATAAGGTTCAAGGATAGCTTCCTGACTATATAACAGTCTATATTGTTGATGATTTCTCTATTTCAAACACAATCTAAAGGCACTTTTTTCTTCTTCTTCCTGCACACTTTATGTATTAGATGTCATAGTCTACATTTTTTGTGTATCCCTTGAATTATTTTGTGTATAGTTGTTTTTACTACTTTTGTTTCATTTTAATTTTATACTTGCTTGATAAGTAATTGATCCACTACCTTTTCTGTGGGTTTATTTTCATTGGTGAAAACTATTTAGACTTAAGATCTTTTCCATCTACCAAAGTCCCTTTAACATATACTGTAATGCCAATTTAGTGGGTATAAATTCCTTCAGCCTTCATTTATCTGGGAATGTTTAATCTCTCCTCCAAGTTTGAATGATGTCTTGCTGGGTAGAGGATTCTTGGTTGAAGGTCCTTCTGTTTCAATACATTAAATATTTCATGCCACTCCTTCCTGGCCTATAAAATTTCTGGTGAGAAGTCTGCTGATAGCCTGATGGGGGTTCCTTTATAAATGTTCTTTTTTTCTCTTGCTGGCTGCTTTCAGTACTTTCTCCTTATCCTTAATCTTTGTCATTTTAATTATTATGTGTCTTGATGGAGCCCCAGTTATTGTTCCTGGGCTATGGGCAGGGCTGCCTTTCTATCTGTCTTGCAGCAGTGCTCTATCTCAGCCCACTGTGGAGGGCAGTTTGCCTCAGCCATCCTTTTGTGGTCAAAGCAGTGGCTTCTGCTGGGATCGTTGTGGATGGGACAGACCCCTGCCTGCCCTGCAGTAATGTCAGGGCTGCTGGGCTGACAAGTGTGCAGACAGTTGCATGGCAGCACAGGGCTCGGCTGCCTGATGGGAGGAAGGAGCTCTCAGATCTGGCACCTGCAAGTGCCTCTCTAATTGGGCTGGGACCAAGAAAGCTGAGAACACCTCCCTCTGCCTGCCAGGCAGCAAATTCTGATGCTGCTGGGCTGAGTAGGCTGGCACTCTACCTGTGTGCAGGGAAGTCCCTCTGAGCTGAGCTACCAGTGAGGGGGATGGAGGGTCTGGGGCTCCCAAGAGTGGCCAAACTGTCAGGCTGAGGGAGGGCTGGGGACATCTGTCCCTGCCCTTTCTCCTGAGGAGAGGCCTCAGTCTGACCCTCATCCCTCTGGCAACCCTCCCACAGCTGGCAAATCTTTCAAACTGTCACCTCTGCTTTGGGTCTCAGGACTGGTGGAGTATGCCTGTCCTTCACAAGTGGCTGGAGTCTCAGCCCCTCAGAGTGCTCCAACTGTCCCTGGTGTTCAGCCCTGCTAATCACAAGAACCCAGTGCAATGTGGACTTGTATTCCCAGAGCAGATTTCCAGGACCAGGTGTGCAGAGTTTCTGAGTGCCTATCCCCCTCACTCTCTGTTCCCCTTCCTCCTGCCTGTGGGATGGGATGGGAGAAGGGCTTGGGTCCAGCTCTCAATCACAGCTTTGCCACTTTTATTTTTCTGCACAGTCTTCTCTTCTTCCCCAGGTGTAGGTGGTCTGTCTTACAGTTTCCATGTAGTTTTCAGGTTTAGTTGTATTTGCCATAGTTGCTTCCTTAGGGTGTGTGTGGGAGGAGGTTTCCACCAGGCCTTCCTCCTCCACCATCTTTTTTTCACTGTTGTTGACACATTTTCTTAATTCTTATTTCTTATTCTCATAGCTCCTATTTCAGCAGAATTGTCAAAACAGTATGGCCTCTGTAGCTAGACTTTTGGGGCTCAAATCCCAGTTCTATCACTTATTGTCCTTAACCTTAAACAAATTACTTAAACTCTCTGTAGCCAGTTTCTTCATCTATAAAACAAGTGCTTATTTCACAGGGTTTTTATGAGGAATAAATAAATTATATGTTAAGGGTCTAGAAAAATGCCTAATATCCATTGAATGTCATACATGTTAACTCTTATTCCAGTGGTTTGCATTTGGTCAAGATTTATCTGTTCAAATAAAGTGTAAAGACATAAGAACAGTTTTATTGCCTGAAACTTTGCGAGTATATTCATTCAGCAGTCTTTACTGAGCACCTACTATGTGCCATGGAGATACAGTGGTGAACAAGATAGACAAAGGCCCTCAAGGAACAAGCACAGAAATGAGATGTAGCAGAAGACAGAGTCTTTCTTTATGATGAAAACTGACTGTTTTGAGTCAGATTGTTGTTATTTTAGGTTAATAGACTTTGCTTTTTATAAGTTTTATGTTCACAGAAAGATTGGGCAAAAAATACAGAGAGTTCCCAATACCCCTCCCATACATACCCAGCTTCCTCCATCATTAACATTTTATATTAGTGTGGTACATTTGTTAAAATTGATGAACCAATATTGAGACATTGTTATTAATAAAGACCACAGTTTATATTAGGACTCACTCTTTGTGTTGTGCAGTTCTATAGGTTCTGACAAATGCATACAGTCATCTATCCACCATTATAGTATCATACAGAATAGTTTTGTCATCCTAAAACTCTTCTATGCTTCACCTATTCACCCCTCCCTTTCCCTGCTCCAACCTGATTTTTTTACTGTCTCTATAGTTTTGCCTTTTCCATAACATCATATAATTGAAATCATAATGTATCCTTTAAAGACTGGCTACTTTCATATAGAAATATACATTTAAGGTTCTTCCACTTCCTTGCATGGATTGATAGCTCATTTCATGTTATAACTGAATAATATTCCATTGTGTATGATCACCACAGTTTGTTTATCCTTTCACCTATCAAAAGATATCTGATTGTTTCCAGTTTGAGGCAATTATGAATAAAGCCATTATATATGTATATTATTCATGTGTGGGTTTTTGTGTGGACATAAGTTTTCATTTGGATAAATACCTAGGAACCTGATTGCGGGATCATATAGAAAGACGATGTTTAGCTTTGTAAGAAGCTGTCAAATGGTCTTCCAAAGTGTCTATACCATTTGTACCCCACTAGGATAGAGAGCCCCTGTTGCTCTGTAGCTTCACTAGCATTAGTGCTGCCAGTGTTTTGTTTTTCACTGTTCTAAGAAGTGTATAGTATCTCAGTTGTTTTGACTTGCAATTCCCTAAGGGGATAGATGTTGCGCACCTTTTCACATGCTTATTCCACTGCTTATCTTCTTTGGTAGATGTCTAGTCAGATCTTTTGGCCATTTTTTAATTGGATTGTTTGTTTTTTTACTTGCTGAATTTTGCGATTTCTTTGTTTATTTTAGATACAAATCCCTTATCAGATATGTATTTTGGGAAGCATTTCTTTCAGTCTGTGGCTTGTCTTTTCATTCTCTTAAGAGTCATGTTATTTTGAAAGTAAGTTAATACTCCTTGACCCCCTAGGGTTGGCATTTCATTGTGTCATTGTTTTGGCACCAATGCCAGCTTCTTTCATAAAATAAACGTAGAAGGAAGAGACAAAAACACATAAAAATACCCTGAGAATCACAGCACCGTTTCAAAGTGCTCAGCTGGTGGTGTTTGCAGTCACATTATCTACAAATGCAGAAGGAAATCACCAGTTTCTGTTGTAGTTAGAAATTAGAATAAATAGTTTCAAACAGCATTAGAAAAATTACATTCGAATGGAGTTTTATTTGGAAAAATCCTGTCCTGAATACACATTTAAAAATAAAGGCTAGGTTTCTTCTCCCACTGCTTTCATACTCATCGAGTTTCTTTGCTTTAGAATAAGTCTCTGTATTTAATAAGCTCCACTGGGATCACATCTGCAAAAGGGTATTAAATCCCTGATAGGTTGTTATAAATCTTATTTCTTGGCCACATGAACAGAAACCCAGCCCAGGAGCCCCCTACACCTCAACCCTAAAGAGCTTTATAACATGAGTCAGTCATCCACATCAGTGACTTAATCCATTACCTACATACAACCAGCCTGCCTGGCTGAAACATTGCAATCCTTCTGCATCAGAAATAACTCCACTCGACATCTTAGCAGGGGAGGAATAGGTGAAATAGTAGGGAGGACCTAAGCATGGACATGCACCAGTTGAAAGTTTTCCAGGAACATTTGAAGCATTCTTTTTATACTCGTAACAAGTGACATGGGTTTTCTTAATGAGCACATACAGCCAAAGAATCACAGCTCATACCCTGTAAGGAAAGCAGTCTCACAGAACGAGCAGCCCTGAGGGCTGAGAAGAGATTCCCAAAGCGGAATGCTAAGAGCTGGCTTCTGAACACCCAGCCCTGAGACCACCTGGGAGTGGTGTCCAGGCTTCATCCTGGCCTCCAGAAAATCCTTAGGGTCACCCCCAAGGAGGCTTTTCAGCCATTAGTCTGAAGGAAAATGCAATCTGATGCCTTTTAGCAGAGGAAATACGAAGGATATTTTCCACATGACTGCAGTGAAGAGTTTGTTTAAAAAAAAACTTGCAACTTTGATGGAAAATTCCAAGTTAAATGTATTTTTTTTAAATCTGGTAAATATTTTGATGGAAAATCACACTTAAAGAAATGGTCTTTGAGGCTTCTGGGGAGAGGGCATAAACCTGACCTATTTTCAAACCAAAATGGCTGCTCTAAAAACATACCTCAGGGAAAGAGTGGAGAGAGCCCGGTCTCTCTATGCTGAGGGCACTCACTGCCCGCTCAGACCGCCCATGCCACCAGTAAGTCAAACTGGGTGGAAGACAGACTGGAGCCCTGTCCAGAACGGCCAGTCAAGGCAGCGGTGCAAACCCTGGTTTGGTCTGGTTTTTGAGATTGTTGGTCCCATCTGTTCCTTATATTTCCTCTTCCACAGTGACTTTGTTTATAAGGGTCCCAGAAACTACAGGGACTGTCGAGTCTCTACACAGGTGACAGAAGGCAAGCTTCCCAGGTTGTGGCATGTCTGCAAACCCCAGAGCCAAAGGTGGGGTCGCCAGAGTAGCCACCAACACTCACCAAGTTACTCAGGCTCAGGAACTAGAAACTTGGCTGTAAAGGAGCCGGCCTGGTCTGGGGAAGCGCCGCAAACACAGAGGCAGTTTTCCTAATTACCTACAGGGTCATCCCTATAGAAGGGCTTGCCCACTTTCTCCTCAGGCACTTCTCAGGTTTGGTAAAAAGCTTTCTAATAGCTCTGTCTGCCGCCATCTTGCCATTTCATCCCCTGGCCCTCCCTCTCCTTCCAGCCTTTCTTCCCTAGATTCCAGGAAGTCAAGGTCAGAACAGCCTTAACATTCCCCTAACACCATTATTTTGGCAAAGATATTTTGGCAGTGGCCTTCAAAAGATACTCTGGAGTCCTCACCTAGACACCCACAAATGCAGGAGCACACCTGTGACTTCTCAAAATAGAAGCTGGGCCTTTGGTTTTATTATACTTTTTAACCTTATTTTTTAATGTCATATCTCAAGCATAAAAATGCCTGGACCACAGTGGTACTCAAACTGTGGGCCAGGAAGGGCTGAGGGTTCATACGACTGTTCTCAGCAGAGAGAAGAGTGCAGAAACTGAGAACGCATTTAGAAACTTTCAAAACAGTTTCACAGAGTCACCTTATGTCTGTTGAATTGACTAACAAAAATTGGGGGAACTATATTTTATATGCTGTTAGTATTTTATTTCATTGTTCTAGACACTCATTTTTATTTTATTTATAAAGATATTAGGTTTTAATGGATTGGAAAGTTAAAAGAAAAAAACTTTGCCACGTAGTTTGAAAAGCAAACCACAGAGGATACTGGAGAAAACACTCATATGCCCATTATTGCCTAAGTTTGTCAAAACGGAACATTTCACCACATTTGCCTTGCCTTTTTTTTATTTTGCTATTATTAATGTACAATTACATGAGCAACATTAAGGTTACTAGACTCCCCCTATTATCAAGTCCCCACCACATACCCCATTGCAGTCACTGTCCATCAGCGTAGTAAGATGCTATAGAATCACTACTTGTCTTCTCTGGGTTATACTGCCTTCCCCGTATCCCCCCACCCCATCTCTACCCCCGCTACATTATGTGTGCTAATTGTAATAGCTCTTTTTCCCCCTTATCCCTCCCTTCCCACCCATCCTCCCCAGTCCCTTTCCCTTTGGTAACTGTTAGTCCATTCTTGGGTTCTGTGAGTCTGCTGCTGTTTTGTTCCTTCAGTTTTTCTTTTGTTCTTATACTCCACAGATGAGTGAAATCATTTGATACTTGTCTTTCTCCACCTGGCTTATTTCACTGAGCATAATACCCTGTAGCTCCATCCATGTTGTTGCAAATGGTAGATTTTGTTTTCTTATGGCCTTTGCCTTTTTTTTAAAGGTAAAATATTACACATTGCTCTTCTTTTTTCCTTCCCTTCCCTTCTTTTTCTTCCCCCTATTCCCCTTCTCCATCTTCCCTCCCCTCTTCTTCCCTTGCCCTTCCTTCCCCTGCCCCTTCCTCCTTGTCTTGGATGGTCAGAGCAGGAAGGCCTCCACAACTGGGGAGAGAGAGTGCCACAGTGGGCCAGCATGGGGCGCAAAGCCTGGGCACACAAAGGGGAGGGAGGGAGCATCAGAGCCCAGGACGAGTGAGAAGGGTGTCCAAGCAAAGGGGCAGTCAGAGCAAACAGGAGGAAGACTTCCACATGGGGGAAAGGGTGATGGAGGAGGTGGAGGTGAGCTGTATTCCATAGAGTTGATCAAATGGATAAGTATATTTATAGGAGCCAGGTTTCTGTGGAAAGGGAGAAAACTAGAATCAAATCTGTGATGTTGGACTGGAATTAGATGCATTGATGAAAACATATGGTTTTCCATATATATAGATAGATAGATAGATAAAAAAATACATATAGATGTAAATATGTATATATACCTGTATATATGTAAATTTCCTAGCTCTGTCTGCTGGGAGCAGTGACACCCCAATAAAAATGAGCATATCAGATTTTGACTTATATACACTGTTCTCCACTTAAAGGGTTGGGGGGCTCCTTGGAGAACTGGCTGATTCTAGAGCTAGGACTAAGAAAGTACAAGATAAGCCCAGAAAATCCTGTGCCAGAAACTGAGAAAATGCTCAAACAGTGATGAGGACCCATCAAAGGACCCAGAGGTGGGCTTGAATAGGCTCCCACTGGTCAATACAGACATGATTTGAACAACAAATTAAATAATAATACTAATACATGCTAGCCTGCTTTAAAAAATAAGGATCATGAGCCCACACAGATGTAAATACATAGATCAGTAAATTGAGAGTTTGAAGAGAAATGGGATTATTTACATAGTTATTGATTATAAAGGAGGAAATGGGACCTTTACAGCAGGGAAGCCTGGCAAGACACCACGGCAATCCCGTGATCAAAACAAGCATCATTAATAATGTGACAGACTGGAAGCGTCACCATGCAATGAGAAGAACACAGCATTGCTTCCGTGATATGCCTGCCAGGATGTACAATATGCTTCTAGTCACAGGAAACATCAGAAAAACCCAAACTGAAGGACATTCTGCAAAATAACTGACCTGTAATCTTCAAAAGTAACAGGGACATAAAAACCAACAAACGGCTGAGGAAAAACTCCACAGTGGTGTACAGAGACATGACAACTGAATGCAGTGCTTGACTCTGAATCAAACCCTTTTGATATGTGGTAAAACCTGATTGGACACTGAAGATGAGGTGGTAGTAATGTCAGTATTCTGTCCTTTTGATGATTGGATTGTGGTTATGCAGGAAAATATTCTTGTTCAAACACTGATGTATTTGAGTCTGATGGGCATTAAATCATCAAGCACTAATCTTAAATGACTCAAATTAAAAAGTGTATAAAAAATTTACAGTTTTTTCTGTAATATTCTGATTGTTTTTTAATAGTAATCTTTTTTTATTAAAGTACCACTGATATACAATCTTATGAAGGTTTCACATGAACAACATTGTGGTTTCAACATTTACCCATATTATCAAGTCCTCACCCCCCCACCGCATTGCAGTCACTGTCCATCAGTGTAGTAAGATGCTATAGAGTCATTACTTGTCTTCTCTGTGCTATACTGCCTTCTCCGTGACCTACCTATATTAAATGTGTGCTAATTATACTGTCCCTTAATTTCCTTCTCCCTCCCTCTCTACCTGTCCTCCCCAGCCCCTTTCCTTTGGTAACTGCTAGTACCTTCATGGAGTCTGTGAATCTGCTGCCGTTTTGTTCCTTCAGTTTGCTTTGTTGTTATACTTCATAAATGAGTGAAATCATTTGGTACTTGTCTTTCTCTGCCTGGCTTATTTCACTGAGCATAATACCCTCCAGCTCCATCCATGTTGTTGCAAATGGTAGGATTTGTTTTCTTTTTATGACTGAATAATGTTCCATTGTGTATATGTACCATCTATTCTTTATCCATTCATCTACTGATGGACACTTGGGTTGCTTCCATGTCTTGGCTATTGTAAATAGTGCTGCAATAAACACAGGGGTGCATATGTCTTTTTGAATCAGGGATCTTGTTTCCTTCAGGTAAATTCCTAGGAGTGGAATGTAATAATAATCTTAATTGTAGATTCCTCTCCTTTCCCATTTCCTTTGTTTCCCCTCCCTCCAATATTAAATCTTTTCATTCACGTGTATGTTTTTATTCTTTTGTAATCTGGGTTTATTTTCATAAACAAGATATACTATTTTTTTGCAAGTGTTACAACTTTATCATGTGGCATCATCTGAAACCATAGTATCATGGGGTTTGCTTTTGTTTTCAGTTTGGGCTTTTTTACTCAAAACTGTGATTTTGAATTCATCCATTTGGATGCAGACAGCTCAGGTCACTCACTTTAATAGTGAGTGGTATTAATGGCATTTAATGCTGAATGGTATTCCTTGCACTTCTATGCACTGAATGGTATCTTGTGATTGTGTGATTTGCATTTCCCTCATTATAAATGATGCTGAGCATCTCTTCATGTTCATTGACCATTAAGCTTTCCTTTTCTATAGCTTTTGCTCATTTTTCTGTTGGGTTGTCTTTGTGTTTGAATCAGAATTCCTGTATATTCCAGGTACTAATCCTTTTTGGTTATGTACATTGCAAATATTTTCTCCCAGCCTGTGGCCTGTCTTATCATGTTGTTGGTGACATTTTTTGTTTGTTGAAGTCTTTTTCATTTTTATATGATTAAATTTATCACTTTTTGCCTCTGTGATTCCACTAGGCTGACTATAAGTTCTCTGGGGTCAGGAACTGTGGTTAACTTATCCCCTGCTTATCTCCAGTGTCCAGAGCAGTGCTTGGCAGCTAATGGATTCTTAATAAACACTTGTAAGTGAATGGATAAATAAATTAATGGATGAATGGTTTGTGCATTTTGTATCTTAATACATCCCTCCCAACCCTGGACTCATAAAGATATTTCTTTTTTTTTAAGTTTATTTTGATATCATTAATCTACAATTAAATGAGCAATATTATGGTGATTACACTACCCCCTTCATCAGGTCCCCCCCACCAACCCCATTACAGTCACTGTCCATCAGCATAGTGAGATGCTACAGAGTCACTACTTGTCTTCTCTGGGTTGTGCAGCCCTCCCCGTGCCCCCCTAACATTACATCTGCTAATCGTAATGCCCCTTTTTCCCTCTTGTCCCTCCCTTCCCACCCATAAAGATATTTCTTATATTTGTCGTAAAAGTTTTAAAGTTTTGCTTTAGTCTTTAATCCACCCAGAACTGGCATTTGAATATGGTGTGACCTAGGAATAATCTACTTCCCCTCCTCTGCCCATTTGGATAACCAATTATCCCAGCATTATTTATTAAAAGGTTCCTGACCCTAGTTTTCCAATGTGTGCATTTTACATATCAAGTGTGGAAAAAGAATTAAATTGCCTTCTGTTTAGGATTCCGTGGCCTTCTTACTAGCTCCCAGTGCTAAAAGGAAATACATTTCAGATTGCTCCATCCTAATGGAACACGACTGACTACTCTGCCAATACAGCACGGAATTTCCACATTTTCATCAAATCAATGATGTGTTGTTTAGACAAATGACCCCCCACTCCACTTCCAAAGTCATGAATACCAAAGCAGTGATGCCTGGTATAGAGCAGTCACCCATTATGTGATGATTGTTTTTCAATTCTTGGTATTTGGGCAAGTCTGCAGGTTGCCAACCTGTGATAAACATTAGGACTAATCACACAAATTCCCTGTCTTCTAAGCACAAAGTGCGATTTCCCTTTCCGGCCGGAGCTGTAGTTAGGAGTACCATGTGACCTGTTTTGGCCGATGAAATGTGAGCAAAGGTAACATGTTACACTTCCAAACAGATGCACTGAAGAGTCACAGCCCCTTTTCTGCCCCCAAGACCTTGAATCATGTGTCACGATAGAACCTCCATTATCCTGACACATGGGATGCCTGACCTCTATTGGACACATTGCTTAAGTGGTTGATTTTATTAAATTGTGTTACAATATATTGTGCTTGCTTATTGTTAAGCCCTTGGGGCTGCTTGTTACTGTAGCATAATGTAGCCTGCCTTAATCTGATACCCTCTTAAAGGAATTCAATGTTGCCCAAAACAAGTATCTTACTACCAAAAAAGAGCAGGTTCTAGAGACTGGAAGCAGTTCAATACAAATTTAGTAAATTTCACCCTATTTTTCATCTAGCTCACAATCTTTAGTAAGCTAGAAAAAGTCCAGATCTGCATTGTCCAATACTGTAGCCACTGGCCAAATGTGACTATGAAATACTCAAAATGCAGCTAATGTAAATGGAGATGTGCTGAAAATACAGGAGGTTTAGAAGACTCAGTTTGAAAAAAAGAATGTAAAATAAAACATGCAGAAGTAGTAATATTTTGGACATAAGGGGTTAAATAAATTATATTATTGAAACTAACCTTGCGTGATTCTTAACATTTTTAGTGTAGCTACCAGAAAATTTAAAATTACACATTGGCTTGCATTTGTGGCTGGAAATATATTTCTCTTGGACAATACTGATCTAGACCAGGAGTTAGGGAACTATGGCTATGGATGAAATCTGGCCTTCCACTTGTCTTTATAAAAGAAGTTTTATTAGAACACAGCTGGGCTCGTTCATATGTGTATAATCTATGGCTGTTCCATGCTGCAATGGCAGAGTTGAGCAGTTGCAACAAAAACTGTATAAATTGCAAAGCTGAATATTTACCATCTGGCCCTTTACAGCAAAAGGTTGCTGACCTCCAGTCTTATCTATGTGACATGGAATGTATTTTAAGAGTAATGCTTTAGTCTGAGCATTCCTCTCAGGATATCTCTACAAAATGTTTTCTCCCCAATTTGACTTTACATGTACTGAAGATTTTACGTAGTGTTGACTTATTTTAATATTTATATTACTTGCTGATTTCACTATCTGCAATAGTCCTTCCAATATCTTAGCCTCTCATTTTATTAACCTCTTTATCTCTAATATTTTGTCTCTAACCTACCTCATTCACTCACTCCCATTGCCATCTACAGATCTTCTCATCCTGTCATCTTTTATTATGCACCCTTTCCACAGTCTAGTCAATCCAGCCACCATTTCTATATTTCCAGCTCATTCTTTCCCATATGCAGACCTCCATTCTTCCAAGTTGCTCAGGCCAAAAATCTTGGAATCATCTTTGATTCCATTCCTTGTGACAAAGGAGAGAAAGTGTGTAAAGAAGGATAAAACCCTATAGCAAGAGCTACCATGAATGCACAGAAAAGTGATTATAGGATTTCGTAGTGTAGGATCATCAGCTGACCTTGAAAAGAGCAATGTTTTTTGAGGCTATGGACAAAATCCTGATTAACAGATGCTGAGGAAATGCCAGTATTTCTTCTGGAATTTGCTGGAATATGAATAGTCAAAAAGCATTTATAAGCAAATGTTGTAAGCTAATCAGTCTATGGAGCCATTTGGGGAACACTTGAAACTTGAGTCTTGGAAGTCAGACTAATGAGTTTATACTTTATTTGATTTTGAGTTTTACATTAGGTAAAATATTCAGGCAGAAAAAGGCACAAAAGATCTTGATGGGTTGAGTAGTCAGTTAAGAGGTTACTAAAATGGTCCAGGTATGAAATAATGGGGTACTAAGATGAGAGGCAGGGAGCCCAGCAGTGACACTGGGAATCAAAAGGAGAAGAGGGACACTTCAGAAATGTGCCTCCAATAAATATATCAGATTTGGAACTGACTACATGTGGATGAAGAGAGAAGAGAGAGTCAAAGGCAGCCAGGAGACCTTGAACCTGAATCCCTTGGAATCCTAGAAACAGGAAGAGACACTGTATCTTAAGTTGGTGTGAGGGGAAGATGATGGCTTTGGTCTTAAATATTTTGAATTAATAGGGCTGGGAAACAGCCTGGTAAAGATGGAAGTTGGAATATAGGCATGGAACTAGAAAGAGTATTTGATGCTGCAGTTTAGCAAGAGTAATAGAAATGATATCTGACACTCTAAGAGACAATAAAGTTATAACTTTCCTTTATTGGGGGCTTCCTTTCTGCCAAGAGCTACCTTAAACATTATAAATATTCCTTTTCCAATCCTTATGGTACATTCTTAAGTAGGTATTATTAACTCTGGATTACGACCAGATTCAAGGCGGCTGAATAATTTGTCATGTTCACGGAACTCACAAAGGACTGGAACCTGAACCCAGACACCCACCTTACTTCGTGAGGTCTGAGGCCAGAATTTGGTAGTAGGAGGACTCAATGAAGGAAACAGTGAAGGAGCTGTTAGGAGAAAGGAACTCTTAAAGGTGTGGGCTACTGAGAGTAAAGAAAGAAAAACAAAGGAATCTCAAATAGAAATTCATGAGTCAAAGGCTATAGAGCTAAAAGTAAACTAGTGAACTTAGCTGTCATGTCCGTCTCAGTGGATGTGGAAGGAGAAAGGGAGATTGCTTAGGTTAAATGTGAACACAGCCCAGGAGGAGGAACAGATGTGGGTGGCACTGTGGCCCCCAGCTGTCCTAGTTTGCCTATGACTTTCCTGGTTTTGGCACTGAAAGTCCTGTCTCCCAGGACACCCTCGCTGTGCGTTCTAGCAGTGGTGGATGGTATAGACCACATTTCCCCCCATTAAAAGAAAATTGTGATAAAATACACGTAACATAAAATTTATCATCTTAACCATTTTTAAGAGTACAGGTTAGGGATTAAATACATTCATAATGTCAACCATCACCACTATGCATCTCTGTAACTCTTCATATTGTAAAACTAAAACTCTGTACCCATTAAACAGTCACTCCCCATTCCTCCCTCCCTGGTGTAGCCCACTATTAAGAGGTTGGATAAGGTGATGCCTGAAGGTGAAGCAAGGTCACAGAAAGGTTTTTGATTTTGTTTTTCAAGGTAACACTTAAGCCTGTTAATAATTGAGGAGAAAGATTGAAAAATGCAATCAAGAGTGAGAACCCAGAAGAGGTGAGACTGTAATCTTCTGAAAAGCAGAGGGCAATGTCCTGTGCTTGTCACAGCCCTCATGGACCTGGATGGAAATGCCTAATCCTGGGACTCCAGCAGGCAATGAGTTCCTGGATTCCAGCCCTTGGATACACCTTTACAATTCTGCAGTGGAGTGTTGGACTAAAGTCAGACACTTTAGGCCTCAAATCCCGGTTCTGCACTACTTTCATGACCATGCATGCCAGAACCTCTCTGAGTCTCAGTTTCCGCATCTGTGAAATGCAGCCATGTGACCTTGCATGGGCTGGTGGTTATAAAGGTAGAGTACTGACAGGTTGTAAATTGACAAGCATTTACTGCTTTTGTGATTCCTCCTATCTGCTGCCTAGGAATTTCCTCACTGAGCCTCTGTAGCCTATGAATACCTCTTCACCCCAACCACTTCTGTCCTGAGGCATAACTGGGGTGAAAACAGGCCTAGGGCCAGGCAGAGAGGTGGGGTGGGGTCATATGAACCCATTCAATGGCCGTGCTACTTATTTAATGGCCCTGCTGAGCTTAGGGACTGGCCTGTCTGCTTCCCTTTCCTCTGCTATTGGGAGCTTAATGGTATGTCTTTGGGCACAGGTAGGAAAAGGTGAGATTCACATATGTTTCAGAGCCCCAGACCCCAACCAATGCAAGAGGTTTGGTGAGGAGAGGGCAGCAAGAAGATGAAAAACCAGGTAAAAGCAGGGAGCACAGAGCCTGGCCCATGATAGGTGCACAACAGTCATTGCCGTGAGTTGGACTGTAGGTTCCCCAATCCTATGCTTAAGAAGCATTTCTTGTTTCTGGAAGAATTTCTCATATTTGAGGTGTCCGTCTAGCTCTCATTCCCAAGGGCAGATGTCCTTGTTCTCTCTGCAGCTCTTCCTGTCAGAGGGCCTTCCAGGATCTCCTGCCTTGTGACTGATAGGGAGGTGGGTAGGGCTTATCTGCATAAATAGAATTTAAATTATTTTCAGACAATTGTGTTTGAAAATCAGACTGATACATAGCTATCAGTTGTTCTGAGATAAGAGAAATCCTCTCATTTCCTGCAAGAAGAAATGTTTTCAATTGCTAAAACCTTCTTTGTAAGGAAAAGTATTTCCTGTGGGAAATTAGAAAAATCAAATGTAATATCAAATTAAACTTTTCATTAAAGCATAATCAGAGAAATTGGTATAATTGTCATGCCTTACCTAAACAGTAATAGTCAAATTCATAATCTGATGAGTGGTAGTACACCATTGCGGCTAAATCTACTGGCTTTGGGGTCAGAAAACTGGCTTGTAGTTCTGGCTCCCCTTGCCTCTGGGCAAGTTATTTAACTTCCCTGAGCTCCAGCGGCCTCCTCTGTATAAAGAGAAGAGAGAATATTATTATTTATTACATAGGATTGTTGTGAGAATTAAACAAGTATTGTGTGCAGGCCATACCATACTGCTATGAATAGTATCTATTGTTATCATTAGGATCACAAAATACATAAAATTATGATTAGTATACTTTGGGCCATAAATGCTGTTATAATATGCTAATTTAAAAAAGCTGATCATATATATTTGGCATAGATCCTAAAGCTCTGATAACTGATTGACGTGGGGAGTAACTGCTTACTGAGAGTATCAGGAGAGTAAAATCAGTTTGTGTTTCGTGCTCTCTCATTTTTCTTAGCACAGCTTTCAAACTGTAGCTTTTTAAACAATGCTCATGTGACTAGAAAGAGTTAATGAAGATTTCCAAGAATTTTAGTTTGCCACCTAAGAAAAGCTTAGGTGAGGACGGTCTGACTCATCTACCCCAAATACAAAAGTTGAACTAACAACCAGCCCACATTTTCTTTTGATAAGTGGCATAAATTTTATGTTTAAGTGCATTACACTTAAGATTTAGATTACTTTTAAAAGGCTCTTATCAAAGGAAATTGAATGTAATGGCAATTAGTCAATGTTCATAATTCAAATTTCTGACTTGCAACTTTGTAGTTAGCAATTGCCTCTCTATTTACATCACCTATCTAACTTATTTTTTGTCAGCAATTCCCCCACTGTAACAAAATAGGCACAAATATAGAAATACGTTTGAGAGGTTTGAGAGTTTTTACTTCTTTGCTTTCCCAAATTAATTGCCTTGTAAGAGACTTACTTATTAAATAATGGGTTTTAAATATTCTTTTAAAAAGGGCATCTGTATACACTTCTTTATTTTATAAGCTAGGAATGTATTTTAAGAACTTTATTTTATGTGAAACACCTTCCTTTTAAGCTTATTTCCAATTCTTTATGTTTATGTAAACTTGAACTTTTTTTAAAGAGTGATTCTTATTTCTTTGTAGGTAAGCATCACCCTCCACAAAAAAAAAGGTATGCTTTGAATTTAATTTTCTTTCTCCAGAGTATTTTTTTTTAATGGAAAATGAAATGTAAAGGCAAAGTTTACAAAACACAGTCCCCAACCTCATGGAGATTAAGGTTAAGGTCCAGGAGAAGAGCCAGGTCCTGAACAGGTCATCACAATTGTGATAAGCCTTAGAGAAAGGGAACTGCAGCATGGCTCTCTGGGGAGAGGCTTGCTGACAATCTGGGGGCATCAGGGCAGGCAACCCGGGCAGGGACCCTTGGGTTTGGGCAATGGAAAGAAGGACACAAATGTCGCTGGTACAAAAAGCAGCCTAGCTGCTACCTAAGGAAAAAAACCTCGTGGCAGAGTTAAGGGAGAATGGCCTCAAGATGAGGTTGGTGAGGTAAGCTGGGGCTGGTTTATCAGGGCCTCAGTGGCCATGGTAAGAATTTGGACTTGATTCTCAAGGCACTGGGAAGTCTTCAAGAGGCTGTATGCAAGAGAGGGGTGTGATCATAGGCTATATTTTTAAAAAATAGTATTCAGATAGAGAAAGGGAAAAAAGGAGGTCAGAGTAGAAGCAGGAAATCAGTCAGGAGACCATTGTAGTAGCCCAGGAGACAGGTGATTTGGGATTGTACTAAAGGGTCACTGTAGGGAACTGAGAGAGGTGACAAAGGCAAAAGATGTTTAGCAGGTAGAATTGACAGAATTTGGCGTTCGATTTGGTTTAGAAGACTAGAGAGATGCAAGGGCCAAGCATAACTTAGATTTCTGGCTTGAGCACCATGATAACTATCCATAAGGGGAGGGGAGCCTGCAGGAAGTACAGGTTTGAGGGTAAGATGACAAGTCTGATATAAAGATGTCCAATGGGCAAGTGGATATTGGGGTCTGAAACGTAGCAAAGTCTATTGGAAGCAGATTTAGAAGTCACTGGCATTGAAAAGGAATTTTAAGTAATGGGAATTGATGTAATACCTAGCAAATGGACTGAGATACTCAGTGTATGGACCGAGAAGAGCAATAGCCATAGAATACAACTTGGAAAAAGTCCAACATTTAATGATCGGGTAGAGGGGAAGGATCTGACCAGAAAAGGAAAGTGTTTATCGCAGGAGACAGGGAAGAGTGTATGTGAGGAGAGAGCAGTCAACAAACACTACTGTGCTGTCAAATAAGAAAAAGAGCAAAGATATCATCGGTACTTACCAAGGTGGAATGGAGGTCATAGGAAGCCTGAAGGACAGCAGCTGGGGCTCATGGAGGCAAGCCAAGAATGTCAAAAGAAGATGTTTGTTTTCAGTGCAGTAGGCACTGGGGAAACACTAAAGGCTTTTGAAGAAGGGGTCTGATTATAGCTGTGCTTAAAAGATATTAAACCAATAACAAAAGATCACTGGGGCATAGACTGGAAGTAGGGAGTGTAGTTCAGGCACTACTCCAATAGTCCAGGCAAGACAAAGAAAGCTGAATGAGGGTGCTGGAAGCAAAGCTAGAAAGTAAGAGACAGAGATTGTACTAGTTAGGGATCTGTCAGCTGCAAGTGAGAAAAACAACGCAATTTGGCTTAAATAATAAAGATTTATTAATCACACCATTGAAAACTCCAGAGGACTTGCAGGATCTAGCAGTTCAAACAGTTTCCAAGAAAGCATTTCTTTCTCTCTCTCTTTTCTGCTTTTTATGAAATAGCTTCACTCTTAAGCTCCATTTTGTGGCCCCAGGCAACTTTAGAATCTCCTTTCCTTATAGAAAAATGACTTACATAATTCCAGATCTCACATCCTGCAGGGAAACAGCCGAATTTCTCCCTACCAGTCCAAGAAACATCTCTCTGCATCTTGTTGGCTTTGATTATATCATGCTTCACCCCAGAACCAACACAAGTGTCATTGGGACATAAGCTAATTACTTCTGGAATCTGGAGTAAGTGTATTCCCACCCAAAGCACAAGACCGCGGGAAAGAAATTTTGGAGTAAGGAGAGAGGGAAAAGTGAAAGATGGAGACCAAGGAGGTAACCAATAAATGATCATCCCGAATATGAAAAATAACCTTTGATTACTTTATTCTTCAAAATCTAATATCAGTAGCTAACAGGTCAATCTACAAATGGAGTTAATACAGCCCAATCAATTCAGCTACAGGAAAACTACTCTAATTAAGATGAATTAGCCAGGAGCCAATAGAATTAATTTATAAATGAATTAATTGGATATTTTAAAAGAACATGCAGCATGTGGAACCAGCTATTGAAACAAGAATTCACTTGTAGGAAGGAAGGGCTTCAACAAAGAAATTAGCCCCATTGGTCAGTTATGTTCAAAAATAGGCTGAAATTATTAAAAGTAGATTATCCTCTTCAGTCAGTTAAGCATATTCCTACATCCAGTGTGTTTTTCCTATTTCATTAATTTAGAACCTCCAAAGTGCACATGGATCCACCTATAAATTCCAGCATCTTGTCTTTTGAGCTATATCCCTGCAACTGTACCTTTCTCCCTATAGCTCAAGGACCTAAAAGGACAGCAGCCAGAAGTTTTCAAAATTCTTTAGCCTCTAGCAGCACCCCCTTTCCATCATTAGTCATCAAAATATCAAAATCCTGCTGCAGGCAAAAGGCTGTGATGTTGTCCATGACACAGGCAGCTCTGCTGATCTTGGTTGGCTTTCATATGTTGGGGCAATGGTGCTGCAAGCTGCTCGAGAAGCCCTCGCAGGGATGACCGGTGGCCTCTCTTCCTTCAGTGGGCCGGCCCAAGCATACATGGCTGTGGCTTCTGAGAGAGAGAGAGAATGACAGGATGAAAAACCTCTGGAGGTCCAGGATTGGAACTGGCTTGCTGGCCCTTATCCTGCATTCTGTTGGCCAAAGCCACTCATGAGTTCAGCCCTGATTCAAAGAACAGGGAAAAAAGACTTCACCTCTCGATGCAAATTACTGCAATACCACATGGTGAAGAGGATGGATACAGGAAACCATGAACTGGAGTCAACAATGCCATCAGTTTATCAAGCCTGCAATGATAATGGGCTCAACTCATATCACGGGTTATCTCAAATGTGGGCAGGCAGACACCTTGGGTGCAATGGCAGTGGTAGTGCCCATTCACATTTTCTGCATGGCTTTAAAAATATAGAACATGCACCCACACTGAAGAGTTTTATCTCTAGAAAACTGTAAGTAAAGCAAAGAAATCTGACAACAGACTAAGCCTTTTAGATGCACACTTTTCTAAACCATCCACATTTTTATCAATATTTTTCTAAACGGTTTAGCAAATTGAATATTGCATTTTTATAGAAACTGCATACTTGTTTATCATTTGGTACAGAGATTACATCTTTTTGAAGAAAGGAACAGGTGCATGCTTACCTTCTTCTCAGTGTAAATGGTTCCAGATGGTGACTATTCATTTCAGAATCTTAAGAAACATCTGTTCACAATATTTATATTTGACTTTATTATATTTTTCAAAAATTGCATTTTAAATACAGTTTCCTTTAAAAAAATATTCATTTTTACTATTCACACAAAAACTCTTTGCATTAGTTTAGTGTTACTTTGTGCACAAGCTCTACATTATTAAACATCACACACAAAGCTAGATTTAAATGGTAACTTTGTGAAAGGAAAAGCAAAAGGAATACATGGGATCTTTTTTATAGTACATTAATATTGTTATGCACAAATTAAAATTTCTCAATTAAGAGAATCAAATTGTTTTCGTTTTTCAATTGCTATACATCTGAGTTTTGCAGCCTATTTTCAATATTGTCAGGGGAGAGGAAGCAAGTTGTGCTGGAATATTGATAGCAAAGCTGATCGTTCCTTTAGTTGTGTGAAAAGCTTTTATGACAAAATGCATTCTCCTAAAACAAAGTACATAATGATTATAAATGCCACAAAATTGCACACTATGAAAAGCCAAAATGCAATGAGGGAGGAAAAAAAGAAACCCTTTTCAACATTTGGACAATAATATACTAAAACTCTGTGTACTCATTGTAAGGAGCAGCTTTCCAAAGGATCTGTAAGAATTCTAACTTGTGATACAGTGAAGATAACCAGAGAAGCAGAAGAAAATTTAGTACTTGGTCCAATCAGTCCTTAGAACAAGACAATCCTGGGGTGGTCGAGTATCCAACATATGCCTGGTTGATCTCCCCAGTCCCTTCTTCTGCCTGCCCAGCCTCCCTTTTCTTATTATTCTGAATGAAGAGGTTCATATTGTGAGATAATGTGAGTATCTGTCCTCTCAGCCTGCCCAGACTTCATTCACCCTTCTGGGGTGATGGTGTCCCTCCTTCCTCTTGGTTAGCCCCTGCCGCTGAGATGGGTGGGGCGGACTGCACTCTCCTCTCCTTGCATTAACCTTTATCTACTGGCCAATCAGAGCATACTTGCACCCCCACTCCCCCACTACAGCCACTGCCGCTCCTTTAAAGATGACACCACACTCAGTCAGACCAACTCTTAGCCAATCCCACAACTTTTGCTGAAGGTACCAGGCAATGGGTACTCTAGGCTACGGAATGCAACCTATGAGGCTTAGGCTGACCACAGGGCTGCATTTCACCTTTCCAAGAAAGGTGTGCCTGACAATGTTAAAATGACTGAACTAATTGGAGTTTGGTTGGGTGGAATGGAAAAGGAAGTAACTGATTGGTGGGCCATTAAAGTGTTCTGGGTCCTTCCAGAAACTGCACTGAAGCCCCACCAGGTCTTACTGCTTTACTGTTGCCCTCTCTAGTCCATTTTCTAGTGGGCAGCCACATCTTTAAAACATAGATCAGACCATGTCATCTCAGTACAATCCCACAACACTTGGGGAAAAAACCCCAACTGTGTAGCATGGTACATGAGGTCCTGAACAAGAGGCTGCATGCACACTGGTGGCTGTAAGCCTTAATGAGCTCACAGACAGGCTTAACTTGTGCAGTTTTTAAAACAATTCTTTTAAAATTAGTGGCCAAATTTTGGAAATTGGGAAATTTTATATAAAAATCTGGGTTTATGGCTTTTCTTGAAACTCTGCAAGATAGGTATTATTTTGAATCCCTATTTTATAGATGAGAAAACTGAGGCATGTTACTTGTAACTTACATGAGGTTATAGTGTGGGTAAGAGGCAGAATTGGGTCTTGAACCAGGCAATCTTGTAGCATGTCTGTGCTTTTTGACTACCTCATCATAATGCCTCCTTTAGATGGGGTTTGTGCTCTCTAGTTCCCCTTTCTACCTGCCCCTCCTCTTCCGGAACCTTCACACACTCTGCTCTGTCTTCCCTGGGATACTCTTCCTCTTCTAAAAGTGCCTGGCCCCTTCTTGTCTTTCAGTCAACTTAAATGTCACCACCTTGGAAAGCCCTTCCCTGAGCAAACTCAAAGGATCCTTTTTAATTTCTCTCTATGGCTGGCAACTATGCTTCCTTCATAGAACTTATCACAAATCTAATTTTTTCTTGCTTGTGACATTGTTTGTGTCCTTTATTAGATTATCAGCTCCATTAAGGTAAACACCATTTTTGTGATTTACCTTGAGCCTAGATAAGCACATAGGCAATAATAACATAGACAAAGTGATTATTGGATGGATGGATAGATGGATGGATGGATGGATGGATGGATGGATGGGTGGGTGGACGGGTGGGTGGATGGATGAAGAAATGAATGCCCTCACATTTAATTGAACTTACAGGTGAGGAACATCTGTAGCCATAGCATTAATGAGCTGGAATGGCATCCCAGCAGGGGCAAATTTACCCTCAGAGATGGGAAAAGGTTTTTCCTTCTTTAAGTCATGAAATCAGCTCTGTTGAGCAGGCTTTTGGGTATGGGCCTCATGAGCAGAGAAGTGAAATGAAGACAGCTCTTTTTCAGTCTCCCATTCTCATCAAAAATGACACAGTCTCTCACATTTTTACCATGCCTTCTCTTGAGAACTGAGTGTCACCTGAATGTGCCACCTGTACTCTCCCAGTCACCCCCTCCCCAATCAGCCAGGTGTCTGGGATGTAACCTATGGGCCCTGACACTTCCCTGACCCTGGAGCACTGTCCTCAAGGGAGGGGCAGTTATCTGTGTCCATCATAAAGTGGAGTTGTGAGTGAGGGTCATCATTCCAATTCCTTAGGCCGCCACTATTTTTCCCAAGAATTAATAGTTTGAAACATACGTGTAGATCCTGAAGGTAAATGCATGAAGGGCTAATTGCTTCTCTAGGGAGACAGAAAAATCAATTGTGAAATCATGAATTATCACTACAAAGAACTTCTGTGATTTTCAATGGTCCATTTGTCAGTGTGGAAATGCCAAGAAATGTAATCCCTCTCTAGCTCCCCTCAGTAAAGTTAGATCTGTCCATGGCTCTTCTAAAGCCATTTTCATTGAATTATAATGATTTGCTTCTGTGCTACATCTTATTAAAATACGAGCATCTTTAAAAGCAGAGAGCATGCCACACATCAGCTTGTAACCCTGGCACAGGTAATGTGCTAGTAGATACTCAGTCACTGTGCAGTGAATAAGTAAATGATGCAGTCCTTGCCCTCCAGGATCTACAATCTAGTTGCGAAACAAGGATGCAAGAAAGTGGACAAATAATTCCAAGACACTTATTTACTGAGGTCTAAAAGAGAGATTTGTAATAATTGCTAAAAAGATCCAGGATAGGGAGAAGTTAGCGTGTGCTGGGCTGCACAGGACGGTGTCTAAAGATGGTGAGAGATACAGAGGGAAACAAGGGCTCTCCAGGTATATAAAGAATGGCTCTCCAGCTAAGATGTTGGGGCAGGAAAACACAGCAAGTTTGATGGAGTAAGCTAATTAATTAATTAAGGGTATTGAAAGGTAGAAATATTAAGGGCCGAAGTTCTGCCAGTGACAATTAAAATGGATGAAAGTAAAAGATGCCTTCTATTTCTTAAACCTGAATTGCTGGAGGAATGGCGGTTTCATTCAGAAGGAGTGGTCAGCCGTAGCACAGCTAAGTACAAGTATCCAGCAACAGCTGGAAATGTGGACATGATACTCATGACAGAAGTTGGGATGAGATGTTAGGATAGATATCTGTACCCCCATGTTTATAGCAACATTATTCACAATAGCCAAAAGGTGGAAACAACCCAAATATCCATCAACAGATAAACAGATAAATGAAAGGTAGTGTATACATACAGTGGACTATTATTCAGCCTTTAAAAGGAATGAAATTCTGACAGATACTACAACATAGATGAACCATAAAGATGTTATGCTAAGTGAAATAAATGAGGCCCAAAAGGGCAAATACTGTATGATTCCACTTCCATGAGGGCCTTAGAGTAGTTAAAGTCATAGAGATGGAAAGTAGAATGGTGGTTGCCAGGAGCTGTGTGTGGGGAAGAATGGAGATTTCCTATTTAATGGGTAAAAAGTTTCAATTTGGGAAGATGAAAAAGCTCTAGAGATGGATGCTGCTGACGGTTGCACAGCAATTTGAATGTACTTAATGCCACTGAACTGTACACTTAAAAATAGTTAACATGGTAAATTTTATGTTGTGTATATTTCGTCATACACAAAAAAAGAGATTTCAGATCTGCAAATGTCTTTACAAAAGGGATTATATTGATCCCACAGGAGAAGCAAGAGCTCTGAGGAAGAGAGTGAAGAACAAAAAAAAAGGACAGAATCTTCGGAAATGCCTTCCTTTAGGGGCAGGAGATAAAAAAGCAGCTCAGGCAAATCTTCCCAGACTTTGCAGCCCTATCATTGGAACTTCTAGCCTACAAGTTAAAAGAGAAAGACCTGAGTGCTCTGGGTCATTCCTGAGATGTTCATGTTTGGTGAGGCGGTGAAATGTAAAGTTACTGGGAGTGGAAAGGATGATAGTGATTTTAATCTACTGTCCTAGTTGTTACAGCAGCAACTCTATGAATATGTTTTGAATAAATAAGGGTAGCTTCTTGGGAAGAAATGAGTTCTTGCTGCTCACTGGCTTCTAGCCAGTTTTTCTTTCAGAGCTTAGAGAAAATAAATACATCATAAAATATATTCATCTCAGTCAGATGCAGAATTGTGATTCTGTGCATGTGAGATGTAGAAAGGAATATATGTATGTGTATGTATGTTACAAGGAATATAAGGCAAGGAGTGATTTTTAGGCTTTAATTTCAAAATATAGCACCTCAGTACCTATAATCATATTTATTTAGGGAAACTGTCTGGAGAAACAGGAAAATTAAAATGGTTTGTCATTCCAACTAGGTTGGCAGCTGAAACAAATCGGTCTCTATAAAAAGCAAACAAGACTTTGGTATGAAGAGATGAAAGAAAAAAAATACTCAATTTGAAATACAGCAAATTTTTCTGGGAATATACTCATTTCATTCTCCAGCAGATCCTATGCCAGCAGAAGTCAATTGTAGGGGAAATAGTTGTGTTTCTCAGGAATACAGGATAAAATTGGTGTATGGCTATAGTATAAACACTTTGTTTGAAATGTTTTATCTATTTCCTTAACTCTTTGGAGCTACTACTAATATACCTGTTTTCACAGTGAAAAATCTACACTTAAACAGAATTCCCCTCCTAATGCAATTGCATGAATGGTTTCTATATTTTCTAACTTCGCAAAGTCTCTGATGAAAAGGCCTTACAATAAACGGGAACCAAATTAAAAATTTTTTAACTTCCAAGAACTAAATTTTTGTTTAACTTCAGAAAGACCTCTTTGCTGAGCCAAAGTTAAGTACTTTTGCACCTTATCTTTCTTATCTCATATGAGGAAGGTGGACCACACTGGAGACTAGGAACTGGCGGCCCATGGACTGAATTAAGCTGACAAATGTTTCCTTAGAGCTGAGCTACGCTTTAAGAGAATTAGAAATATTTGCCAACGTGAAATACTGGGAAATTTTACAGAAGGATCTGAATTTCAATATCCTTTTATATAAAAGAAAAAGAAAAAGAAAAAGAGAATCTGACAATCTTGACTCAAATCCTTGCTTGCATGGTATACATAGGGTAGAGTTGATTTGTGTCTCCCCTGCCCAACAGATCACGATATTCCCCATTTGTTTAAATTACCTGTATTTCCCTGATTTTCACAGCTCTGGTGTCTCTCATATTTGTTTCATTCTCAGGCTCACCTCCCTCATGGAAGTTAAAAAAATTACAAAAGGTCGTCGCTTGAAAGTCCCATTCCCATTATGAAGTCCTTGAACTTCACTCTGATTGGTGCAATCTTGACCAACCTCTGAGTCTGGGGAATTTCTTTTTTCTTTCTTTTTTAATTGATGTGCAATTGACATATAACATTATTAGTTTCAGGTATACAACATAATGATTTGTTATTTCTGTATATTGCAAAATGATCACCACAATAAGTCTAGTTAACATTTGTCACCATACATACTTACGAAATTTTTTTCTTATTGTTTTGTGAGTTCTTTATATACTTTGGATATTAACCCCTTATTAGATAAATGATTTGCAAATTTTTCTCCCATTTTGTAGGTGTCTTTTCATTTTGTTGATGGTGTCCTTTTCTGTATGGAGGCTTTTTAGTCTGACGTGGTCTCACTTGTTTATTTTTGCTTTTGTTGCCTTTGCTTTTAGGGTGAAATCCAAAAAATCATCTCCAAGATCAATGTCAGGGAGTTTGCCATTTATGTTTTTGTTTATGGTGTAAGATAGGGGTCCAGTTTCATTCCTTTGCATTGTGGCTGTTCCGTTTTCCCAACATCATTCATTGAAGAGACTGTCCTTTCTCCATTGTATATGCTTAACTCCTATATCATACATTAATATTCACAGGTTTATTTCTGGGCTCTCTATTTTGTTAAACTGATCTATGTGTCTGCTTTCATGTCAATATTATACTGGTTTGATTACTAGAGCTTTATCATATGGTTTGAAATCAGGGAGTGTGATGCCTACAGCTTTGTTCCTCATTCTCAGTATTGGCTTTGCCTACTCAGAGCCCCTTTTGGTTCCATACAAAATTAAGACTATTGGTCCTATTTCTGTGAAAAAATGCCATTAGGAGCTAGGGAATTTCTGTGGGCTGACTGGCTGAGGCCTGGATGACTGTCCATCTCTGAAACAGTTACTACGGGGTGAGACGGCATTGGTTCCCACTCCTGATGTTGCTTCGATTGATGTAACTTCAGCCTCTCTCTGCTCCTAGAAAGATGGCTCAGCTCCTCTCATTGACAATTTTGTAAAGACTATCTGAGGATATGTTCTATTCAGGTCTGCCTTTCCATTTGGGAGTAAGCGTCCCCTCAGAGGATAGTTCTCTTCTGTGCTCTGTGTAGCAGGACCTATCTAAGTCCATCATGAACTATGCCTGGGTTCCTAAATCTTCATAATTTGGGGCAAGTATTAGTAAGTCCATTTGGTTAGCAGACCTGAGCCACATGCCCTATCCTGGCCTCCAAGGACCCTCATATTTACTCATTGCTTTGTTTTTCAAGCTGCAAAGAACCTAGGCAGGGAAGGGACGATGTTTACTAGGGACCTCCTTGACATCTCCAAGAAGAGCACCGGCTAACCTACAACAATTGAAGCCTGCCCCTAGGTCTGGAGGTGGCATCCATGCTGCCTGAGGTGCCGGCCTGATCCACTGAGGGACAATGGGGTCCCCAGTGAAAGGCGTAGGTGCTGTCAGGTTGAGGAAAGAAGCCAGATAGATGCTGAGAAGGTAGTCAGGGGATGCCCATGAATTTGGTTTGACTGATGATCTCTGTTAATGTCAGTTGTTCAGGAAACATTCCCATGGATTTAATGTCTGCTATGGTCTGAATGTTTGTGTCCCCATCCCCACCTCCAAATTTCTATGTTGAAATCCTAACTCCAAGATGATGGTATTAGGAGGTGGGGTCTTTTGGGAGGTGATTAGGTCTTGAGCATGGAGCCTCACCAGTGGGATTAGTGCCATCATAAAAGAGGCCCCAGAGAACTCTCTGACCCCATCCACCATGTAATGATTTAACAAGAAGTCTGCAACCCAGAAGAGGGCCCTCACCAGAGAATGCTAATACCATGATCTCAGACTTCCAGATTCCAGAACTGTGAGAAATAAATTTCTGCTGTGTATAAGCTGATCTGTAGCGTTTTTGTTATAGCATCCTGAACGGATTCAGATAACTAAATCCTAAAAACAAAATTGCTTACTTGTATACCAACCCATGTTCAGCCCGTGTCATTCTCCCCATCCTGGTGCTTCAGCTTCACACTGGCCTTCCTTCATTTAAAGGAATACTCCCTGCTTCTGTCTGTTCTAGAGTCTTTGTACATACTATTCTACCTGCAAAAACATACTCCCCTGCCCTCATTCTCACCTCCTAAGCTCTACTCATCCTTGGATTTGTTTAAAGGTACCTCCTCAAGGCGTTAACTCTTTTGTCATCATGTACTGTCAAAGTATTGTGTACTCTGTGTGTGTGTGTGCGTGTGTGTGTGTGTGTGCTGTATAATAATCGCAGTTCTGGAGGCTAGAAGTCTAACATCAGCATATTGACAAGGACATGTCCCCTCCAAAGGTTCTTCCTTGCCCCTTTCAGCTCCTGTTGGTTGCTGG
Source organism: Smutsia gigantea (assembly GCA_032199065.1). Taxonomy (NCBI): domain Eukaryota; kingdom Metazoa; phylum Chordata; class Mammalia; order Pholidota; family Manidae; genus Smutsia; species Smutsia gigantea. The sequence goes on from JAVSCE010016345.1 coordinate 56,980, forward strand.
CAATCCTTGGCTTTCGGTCATAAGCTTTTTCTTGACAGCACTTTTCGAAGTTTGTAACTATGTTTGTTTGACTGGTCGGTGAGTGAATTAGTAATGCCATCTTCACTCACTTTCCAAGTGGCACATTATTTGAGGTGTTACAAGAACTGTAATGGAAGTAGGACCCCTCTGAAACACTCCTCTGTGCACAGTACAAGTGATACGATCCTCAGACAGGACGGTGGAGCGAGACTGGAAGTGGGCGTTAGGAAGCTAGACAATCTTTTCACAGCCAGGCTGGTCTTCAAAACATCTCAGTGGGCCACCAATTTACTCAGCGTAGCACGGAAGTCCTTACCGTGGCCTCCAAGGCTGTACACTGCTCCAATCTCACCTTCACTACCCTCCCCCACACTTCCTGTGCAGTAGCCACACTGGCCTCCTTGCTGCACCTCAAACTGTCCAGGTAAGCTCCTGCCTCTGGGCCTTTCTATGGACTCCACCCTCTGTCTGGGATGCTGTTCTCTCCGATACCCACATGTTGACCCTTTACCTCCTTCAGGTCCTACTCAGATTGACATCTCACTGATGTGTTCCCTGACCACCCAACCTGGAGAACAGCAGTGAGGGTCTCTACAGCTAAGGCAACGGCAGGTGGAGAGGCCCTCAGGAACGCTTGCCCTGAGCATCACTGGGTGACACATGAGGAGAAATGGTCTGCGTAACAGTCCTGGGGCAGAAGAGCTGCAGCAGCAAAGCCCGGTGCTTCCAGCTAAACCTGGGCCTTTCCCCATGTGCTAGACAGGGCAAAGCTCCCACCCACCTGGATTTCTAGGAGACCCTAACAAGAGAGGGATATTCTCCAAAACATAACTGAAATGGACTCTGCCACCACTTTGACTAGTGAGGATGAGGAACTATAGTTGTTCAATTGAGAACATACAGATAAGGTAACAATCCACACACCCAGGTGTTATAGACCAATTCATACATACCCTACTGCATTTGGAGGAAAGCTTCTCCCCAATACATCTGTGAGTAAGAGTAAGTGAAAGAAAAAGTGAATTATTACATTGTACACTTCAAATATTCACAATTTTATTTGTCAATTACACCTCAAAAAAGCTGGAAAAAATTTTTTGAAAAAGTAAAAAAAATTCTTAAGAAGTACTCAGAACAGCAAACTTCCAATTATATAGAGTAAATGAAATTTTTTCCCATTTAGCAAAGCCACACTCATGGGGACAGTTTCATTATTATAATCATATCCATATCTGTTGATTAACACAATGAAATAGCTCAGATGGCTCAAAAACTTTCCTTTATTCTCTATTATGCTAAGAGTCACAACTCAAATCTTCATGTCTCTGATAAAAACCTGAACTATTTTGGAAGTTTCCTTTTTTGAGGCTGTCTTTTTAGCCAAAGAAAAGTGCAAAAATCTCGTACCCACAGATAGTTTTATACCAGCAACCACTTGTTTACATTGTAAACAGTTAGCAAAGCTGAAAACTATTGACAACTTAATTGCAGCTTGACAGCTATGAAGGCAAGGCCACAGGCTACCCTGATGTATCTGTAACACGGACTCGGGTACATTGTATGAGCTGCTTGATATTTGCGTCGTCACAAAAGACAAATTAGCAAAGAGAGGAATTCAAAACAAGAGAATAAAGCTTTGCAAAAAAGAATTGTCTCTGGATCTTCAGAAGTGGCTAAAATATTTTAATAGGGCTCTTTTAGTACCTCTTTCTGCTTTGCCTATGAAATATTGACAGGTCTTCTTGATGGGGAAAAATCAAAACTCATTAAACTCACTGTGTCTTACCTGATTGAATAAAGGGAGGTAGAAAAACAGACTCATTATTATGAGAAAAGAGAAACAAAAGAAAGTATGGAAATTGGAGTTCAAAACATCAATCTTACTTTGTGCATTCCGGAGCAATTTCCTAACCAGGCATCAGCTCCCCACTCCTCTTGTCATGAGCCATTCTCTTCTGAGAATTTCCAAGGGCATGCAGACCTGCCACTCAATACCTTCTAGTCCATATGTGCCTCAAAGATTAAACTTTTGTTCCATTTCATTTTCTTCAGATTTCCCTCGAGATATACATGCTGACTTTTATTTTGAGGCTACATTCAAATGCCACCTACCCCTCTTATGGTTTTGGAAAGACTCTATAAGCACAGAAAAGTCAGCCAGGTGCCCAGCTGAAGAAATAAGACTTCACCTTTTCTGGTTTTTAGACTAAGGGAATGTTATGATGAGAAAATAGGTGAGGGGAGGTGAACAGACATTTCCTCAAAGAAGATATACAAATGGCCAATAAACACATGAAAAGATGCTCAACATCAGTAATCATTAGGGAAATGCAAATCACAACTACAATGAGACACCACTTCACATCCATTAGGATGGCTATTATAAAACATACAAAAAAACAAGACAAAAACCAAAGTAATGGCAAAGATATGGAAAATTGGAAATTTTTGTGCATTGCTGATGGGAATGCAAAATGGTGTAGCTGCTATGGAAAACAGTACGGCAATTCCTTAAAAAAAATTAGAGAAAGAATTAGCATATGATCCAGTAATTCCACTTCTGAGTTATACTAAAAGTGAAAGCAGCTGTTTGTACACATTCATGGCAGCACTATTGTCAAGAGTCAAAAGGTGGAAGCAACCCAAATGTCCATCAATGGATGAATGCATAAGCAAAATGTAGGATATACATACAGTGGAATATTATTCAACCTCAAAAAGGGATAAAATTCTTACACATGCTGCTAGATGAATTTTGGAAACATTATGCTAAGTGAAATAAGTCAATCACAAAAGGACACATATTGTATGATTCCACTTACATGAGGCTCCTAGAGTAGCCAAATTCATAGGGACAGCAAGTAGAATGATGGTTGCCAGGACAGAGGGGAGGGGAAGGGGCAATTATTGTTTAATGGGTATGGAGTTTCTATTTGGAAAGATGAAAAAGTTCTGGGACTGTGTGATGGTGGTGATGACTGCACAATGATTTGAATGTATTCATGTCACTGAACTGTACACTTAAAAATAAAAGGTAAATTTTATGTCACATGTATTTTACCATGATAAAAAGCATAGCCCCCAAGCATAGTACTGAAGTGCTGTATACCTGTTCCTAGTGTGAGAAGATTACAATGTGTCATGCATGAAATAAGCTTTGTTCAGGCATGATGCTATAGACTGAAGGTTTGCATACCCCAAAATTCATATGTTGAAATCCTAACCCCCAGTGTGATGGTATTAGAAGGTGGGATCTTTTGGAGGTGATGAGGTCATGAGGGCTCCATCCCCATCAGCAATGGGATTTGTGCCCTTGTAAATGACACCGCAGAGAGCTCACTTACCCCTCCATTATGCGAGGGCACAGCAAGGGCATGGTCCTTTATGAACTAGGAAGCAGGCTCTCAGCAGACAGAGCACCTGCCAGCACCACCATCTTGGATTTTCCAACTTCCAGAGCTGAAATACATCGAGAAACACATTTCTGTTGTTTAAAAGCTGCACAGTCTATGGTTTTTGTTATAGCAGCCTGACAGGAGTAAGACACATGAGTTACAGTGTGCTTTAGCTGTGAACTAAATGGTGATGAGCTATGTATGTATCAGCAACAGATATCACATAAACTGTGTCTAAACAGAAATGTATGGAAAACAAGTCTGCATATTGACAGATTGATGAAAACATGATCAGAGGCTCACAGGAACCTAAACTCAGTGATCTTGGGTGCAATGTTTAATGTTTACAAATTCATTATTAGTGACCACCTTAAGGAACAGAACTACAACAGTACATTATTTTTCTATAAACAATTTTCTTTTAAAGAGGTTTTTTAAAAACATTTACCCCACATATTTACCATTTGCAGTGCTCTTCATTCCTTTGGGTAGATGCAGATTTCGAATAGCTGAAATTCTCCTGTTGCCTAGAAGTCTTGTAGTGATGGTGTGCTGATGATGAAGTCTTTCAGCATTGTGTGTCTGAAGAGGTCTTCATTTAACACTTACTTTTTAAATAATACTTTTGCTGAGTTTAGAATTCTGGTTGACCATTTTATTCTTTCTGTTGCTTAAAAACAGAAGCCACTGTCCTCTGGCTTGCATTCTTTCTGATGACAAATCTACTATCATTCTTATTTTTGTTCCTTTATATGTCATGTCCTTCTTTCTGTAGCTATTTTAAAGATTTTCTTTTTATCATTGTGATTATGATGTGCTTGGGGGCCAGTTTTCTTCATGTGTCTTCTGCTTGGAGTTTGTTGAACTTGGATCTGTGGATTTATACGTTTCATCAGATTTGGAAAATTTTGGCTATGATTTCTCTAAATATTTGTTCTGTCCTTTCCTTTCTCTCTCTTCTCTTGGAACTCCAGTTACATGTATAGGTCACCTGAGGTTGTGTCACAGCTTACTAAAGCTCTGTCCTTTCTTTTCAGTCTTTTATCTACTATATTTTGGTTTGGATAGTTTCTATGGCTAAGTCTTTGAAGTCACCAATCTTTTATTTTCAGTGTCTGTCATTATTCATATCTGGTGTGTTTTTCATCTCAGACTTTTTATTTCTCAATTCCATAATCTGATTTTGGTCTTATTATTATTATTATTACAGATCATTCCTTATCGTGTTCATGCTTTCCTCTACTTTCTTGAATATATGGAGGGGATTCTAAAATATGATAATTGTTTTAATGCCTTTGTCTACTAATTTTAGTATATGTGTCATTACTGTATCTGTGTCTATTTGATGTTTCTCCTCATATCTAGCTATTTCCCTTTATGTCTGATTTTTTTTAGTTGAAGTATAGTTTTCATAATACTGTATTAGCTTCAGGTGCACAACATTTATATACATTATAAAATGTTCACCATGGTAAATGCAGTTACCATCTGTCACTATGCAAAGTTACTACAATATTATTGACTATATTTCCTATGCTGTACTATTCATCACCATGACACTTATTATTTGATAACTGGAAATTTGTACCTCTTAAGCCCCTTCATCTATTTTATCTATTTCCATACCTCCTTCCCCTCTGGTAACCACAAGTTTATTCTCTGTATTTATGAGTCTATGTCTGGTTTTTGCTTGTATATTTGTTCACTTGTTTTGTTATTTAGGTTCCACATGTGAGTGAAATCATACGTATTTGTCTTTCACTGTCTGACTTATTTCACTTAGCATAATACCCTCTAGGTCCATCCATGTCATCACAATGGCAGATTTCCTTTTTTTTTTATGGCTGACTAATAGTCCATTCTATATATGTACCACATCTTCTTCATTCATTCATCTACACTGTGGCTATTGTAAATAAAGCTGCAATGAACATGGGGTGCATATATCTTTTTAAATTAGTGTTTTAATTTTCTCAGATAAATACCCACAAATGGGATTGCTGGATCATGTGGTATTTCTATTTTTAATTTTTTCAGGAACCTCCATACTGTTTTTCATAGCAGTTGTACCAGTTTGTGTTCCCAACAGTGCACGAAGGTTCCCTTTGCTCCACATCCTTGCCAACCCGTGTTATCCTTTGTCTTGTTTATACTAGCCTTTCTAACAAGTGTGAGGTGGTATCTCATTGTGGTTTTGATTTACATTTCCTTGATGATTAGTGATGTGGAGCATCTTTTCACATGTCTGTTTGCCATCTGTATGTCTTCTTTAGGAAAATGTTATTCAGTTCCTCTGCTCATTTTTTAATTAGATTACTTATTTTTATTTTTATTTTTGTTTTTGTATTGAATTGAATTGTTTTGTGTTGAATTGTTGAATTTTTAAAATTTTTGTTGATATCTGTAAATTATCAGATACATTATTTGCAAATATATTCTCCCATTCAGTAGGTTGCCTTTTCATTTTGTTGATGTTTTTCACTGTGCAGAAACTTTTAGTTTGATGTAGTCCCACTTATTTATTTTTGCTTTTGTTTTTCTTGTCTGGAGAGACATATCCAGAAAAAAATTTTTTTCCTAAGGCTGATTTCCAAGAGCTTACTGCCTATATTTTCTTTTAGGAGTTTTATTACATTTAGATCTTTAATGCATTTTAAGTTTATTTTTGTGTAAGGAAGTGGTCCAGCTTCATTCTTTGGCATGTGGCTGTCCAGTTTTCCCAACACCATTTATTAAAGAGACTGTATTTTCCCCATTGTATATTCTTGCCTCCTTAGTCATAGACTAATTTACCATATAAGTGTGGGCTTATTTCTGCTCTCTATTCTATTCCGTTGACCTATGTGTCAATTTTTGTGCCACTACCATACTATTTTGATTACCATACTTCATAGCACAGTTTGAAATCAGGGAGTGTGATAATGCCTGGTATGTTTGATTGCATTCCTCATAATTTATTATTATGAATTATACCTTCTAGGATGTCAGGGTTTTTTTCTTTAAATATTTTGAGCTCTGGGGTACAGTTAGGTTACTTTGAAGCTTGCTTTTCAGCTTTGTTAGATGGGGCCTGAGCAGCCTTTTAGTCTTAGGCTAATTTTGTCTTCCTACTGAGGCAATACCTTTCTGAGTACTCTATCTGATTGAAAGGACCCTGTATGTTAAGAAGTCTTTTCATTCTGGCCAGAGGTAATACAAATTATTACAGGCATGTGTGAGTTGGTAAATTGGTGTTCTTTCTCTGGCCTCGGGTAGATCCTTCATGGACAAGTACGAAAATCTCTCAGCTGAAAACAAGGAGAAATTTCTGTAGATTTCTAGAACTTTCTTTCTGAACAGTTTGCTACTCCATAGATACTATGTCCTAAGAATTCTAACCACCTTGGTCTCTCTACTTCTGAATTCTGTCTCTTCAACTCGGGGAGACTGCAGGCACTCCTTTGGGTTACCTACCCTGATGGCAGGAAATTCTCTCCAGGCAGTAAGCTGGGTCAGTCCTACAAGTTACCTCATTGTTTCTCTCTCTGATAGTTCTTTCTCATCTCCATGACTTTTTCTCCATGTTTTAAAGTCTTAGCACTATTCAGTGCCAGTCCTTGGGCTTCTTCCCTTTTACTCTATACTTACCCCCTTACAAGCTCATCTTGTCACATGCCTTTAGCTCTGTCATTATAGTCATGACTCTTTATTCACATCTCCTGTCTGGATCTTATTTCAGAACTCCAGACTTATTTTTCCAATTACCTTCATGATATTCTCACTTTGATGTCTAATTGTCATCTCAAACTTGAAATATCCTTAAATTTCTCCTCCTGTATTCTTCTTCAGGACAACTTTTTTTCTTCTAAATGTGTGAGGTAAACACCTTGATGTCATCCTTGACCCTTTTCTTTCTCTTGCTCCTCAGATTCAGTTTGTCACCAAATCCTGGCCACTCTGCCAAACCAAGCCCAAGAATTTAGCACTTCTGCCATGCCTGTTTACCTTTACCCTGCTCCCCACCACCATCCTCTCTTACCTGGCTTTATTTAACAGCATCTTCCGAAACAGCAACAAAATTGATCCTGATTAGTCAGACCTTATAGACTATCACACCTCTGCTCAAAATCCTCCAAAGGCTTCCTAGTGAACTAAAAATAAAGCCCAAGTTCTTACCCTGACATACAGGACCCACGCCATCACCACTGTCTTCCTCTCCCGCACCCACAGACACACACACTCACTCTACTCAGGTCCTGTGCCTCTCATGGCCCCTCAGCCACTTCAGGCATGGTCTCACCAGGCCTTTGCATGCATTGCTATCTTGGTTTGGAATTCTCTTGCCCCAGCAAGCCACAATGTCAGGTTTCAACACTCCCTTCGTGTCTTTTTCAAAAGTTGCTTTTCCAGTTAGACCTTCTCTAACTTACCTAAGAATCTGTACATCTTCACAAATATTTCCTTATTTAATCTTCAACATCCTTCTGAGGCAGAAACTATTAACTATCTCCATTTTGCAAATGAAGAAAATAGAAGTTAGAGAGATTAAGAAAATTGCCCAAGGTCATACTACTACTCATAAATGACAGAGCATGCAGACTGATTCCAGAACCTTCTCTATTCCCTATCTATATTTATCCTATATATGTATGTATTAATCCTCTATATCATATTTATCATATATGTGTATATACAGCCATGATGACATATAGCTGTTTCTAACCTTCATATTAGAGGCAACTGGTGGAGACTTGCAAACAGAATGACACTAATCCAGCTAATGCTTATTGGGCATCCACTATGTGTTAGGCATTGTGTTGAATGTTGAAGATGTAGAGATGAAAAATGCAATTGTTGCCATCAAGGACCTCACAGTTGGCAATAGGGAAAAAGACACCTAGAAGCCCCATGGGGAAAGAACTAGGAGCCAGGGATAGAATTCACAAAAGAGTCATGGCAAGGAAGTGTTCCTAATGATCAAAGCTGTCTGAAAATGGAATAGGCGGAGACAACTTCCCTCACAGCTGTCCCAGCAAAAGTGAGGAGACAACTGACCTGGCTGTTCTACAAGAGACTGGCTCAAACATAACACGGCTGGTCAGCCACCAGGCAACCACCTTGGGCTGGGAGTTTCTGAGGAAATTTTTCAACAAAATGACTATGCACAGAGATGTGGGTAGGGCTGAGGGAACTAACAGGAATTCTGACGTAACAAGGGACTAGTAGAAGCCAGACTGCATTTCCACTCTTCTCCATGAAAGCACAGGGGAGCTATTCTGATTAAGAGCTAAATAAAGGCTTGCAAAAGAGGCTCTCAGAGAAAGGGAATTTCTAGAGAGTAGCAGCAACTGTCGGAACTGGGACAGTGCAGCATCCGGGAGACAATATACCTCTGCTTCTCTCTGCTCGGGCGGTTCTGTTATTTGCACTCTCACTCATTCACCAAAACCAAACGGAAGCCAGAGACGAGAGGCTGTAGGTGCTGCCGCTAATAAAGGAAATAATAGAATCCGCAGAGGTCAGTGTCTGCAGGTATCTCTCAGGACAGAGGAGGGTGGAGCTGGTTCTAGAGGCGGAGAGGGACAGCAACCAGCACAGTTGACTAAAGGCCCTCCTTTACTAGGAAGCAAAAAATTTATCTGGGGACTACAGAAATGAACGATTAGGAAGTTCACCTCGGCTAAGGCCGAGGAGTGGTGGGAAAAAATGAACGGAAAATCCCCCCCACCCCCAGCGGGCCCTATGCGCACCCCCTGCACCGCGCCTGTGGCGGGCGCCGCGGCCGAGGAGCCTCCCTCCTGCGCAGGAACCAAACACAGCCTTGCGCTGGGTCTCGGCCCAGCTCTCCCTGGCGCTGGAAGCTAGGCTGGGGCACGCGCCCCGCCCCGCCTGGGTGCTGGCGCCCGCAGAGTCCGCCCAGCCCTGTTCTGTGCACCGGGGTCACCGCGACCATTCAGAACGCCTGGCTGCCGGACAAGCTGGCCTTTCCACGTGGGCAGAGGCGCTGTTGTTCAGGTGGCAAGAACCCAAGGCGGAGCCTTCTTCCCCTCCGGGTCCACCCACCGCCCCTCCTCACCCCCCACCCAGAAAAGGGCACGCACACAAAAACTTTTGCCACGCTATTAATATATTCGCGATTCCTCCCACTTTCCCAATGGACTACCAGCTGCAAACTCCTGAATAGAAAGCTTAATTGTGCTTTGTCATGCAGAGTACCTCGATTTTCTATAGAAGGTTACAAAGGGCCATTTGAAGTAGTTCTTTTTCTCCTACTGGTAAGCCATTTGCATAGAGCACCTCTGCGCCTGCCAGACCCAGGTAGCAGCGCGCAGGTCCCGGGGGCCCAGTGTAACAAAAATCAGCGCGGTTTCCAAAGGGCACGCTACTCCGCCTCCAGCCGCGCTTCTCCACTTTTCTCTGCATTCCCTAGGGTCACGGCCAGCCAGGGCTGCTGCTTTAGGGAATGCGAAGCTTGAGGCCCACAGGCCGCGGTGGCTCGGCCCCTCCGGCTGACCTCTCGGCCGCCTCGGCCATCCCGGCCCTTGTATCCCCGGCTGGGGCCTGCTCTAGGCCAGGCCTCCCGAGCCACCGCGGTGCTTCCAGGTACCCGCCGAGGGCCCAGAGACCAGGCGCTACCCACGCAAGGCCCTCCGCCCACTTGCCTCCCGCATAAAGCCCAAGTGAGGTGCTGAAGGAACTGGAAGCTGATTATGATTTGGATATGAGGCTGTTCCATTTCTCCTGGTTGATTGGCACGGCTGCCTTCAGAATATCTTTTCTTGTTGCTTGTTTTGACAGTTCAAATCCAGGTCTGTGTGACATATAAAGCTAATAAAATTCTAATTTCATTGTTAATCTTATTTCATTGCGGTATAGGTTTTTACCCTCACACCTGCGTGGCAGGGTGTAATTCCATTAATAAAAAAAATCAACGTATTCATTGCATGTCTTTTCCCTGATGATATATTGTGAGCTGTGTGAGTTGAAAAAGAACCATTTATTCCCACCGTGAATGAGCCTGCATGGGGCGGGAGCTTCACCTGCCCCTCAGTCAATTAGGAATGTATCGAAAAGTCTAGCAGAAAACGAGTTAAATTAACCGTTCTCTAATTTCCTTGTGTCCCTCCTACATAATCCCCCTTTTTCAGCTTGCCCCAGAAATTACCACATGTTGCAAGGTTCAGATAGTGCCTAATGAAACAGTGACTAAACGCTTCTCCCTCCAGCGCCACTGTTGGGGGAGCCCTTTCGCCCGCCTTCAAAGCGACGCGATCTACCCAGCCCGTTTACCGTGTCTTTAAAAAAAGTTTCTTTGGCAGGAAAAAAAAAATTAAACTGTTAGTAACTCTTGATCTAGGTGAAATAACTCTGCTGCCCACTCACGACCGACATCACTGTGGGATTCCGAGATGCCGGAGCCCGGAGGGAGGGGGGTGAGGATCGTAGTCCGGGCGTGCTCCCCTCTCGCCGCGCAGCTAGGATCCAGGAGTTGGGAGGACTGATCCAGGACCAGGGGAGATTGGAGGAGGATGGAGACGTAGTCCCGGAGAACAAATAAAACAGAGACTCCAAGGCAGAAAGAGCCAGAGACAGAAAAGCTGCCAGAGAGACCTAGAGATGCTCATACAGAGACAGACCACAAACAGTGCCAACACTCAACTCCCTTTTCTCGAGTTAAAATCACGTGTCTGGCTCAAGGAACTCATCAGCCCCTGGGCAAAGGCATTTTGAAGTCTAAAGAAACAAGACCCTAATAATTAATCGTGGTCATTAATTAATTAAGAAGAAAAGGGGGGGAGGTGGCTTGCTGCTGCCTGACCCCAAACAGTTTAAATTAGTCTTTGTGAAGGTGGACTCCAAAAGCCTGCCCTCTCCCTCCTTCCTATTCTTTCTCTTTCACGCCAAAAAATTTCCATTATAATCCTCAGCAGTCCCAGGGCAGGCAGAGCCGCGTGTCCCTCTCGAGCCCTTCCCAGCAAACTGAGGCCAAGCTGTCTTCGGTCCTCGGAGCCGGCTGTGGTCCACGGGCAAGGGATCTCTTTCCCATCGGGAGCAGCTCCCACCTGCCTTTTTTCTCTGCACCTGCTGTGGGTTGTTTCTCCCTGAACTTCAGAAATCAAGTAGTTGCTTAAGAATTAGTCCCACTGTAAGTGCTGACACATTCTAAATATTGCTACATTCTCCATTCCTCTGCCTCTGGCTCTCTGCCTCAATCCCCCTCTCCCTCTCTCCCTCCCTCCTCCCTTCCCTCTCAGTCTCCCTTTCCCTCCCTGTCTTTAGAGATTTGAGTCCCTTATTTGAAATGGCGCAGCTAATACAAAGTCATCAAAGCACTCTGGTTCTTGTCTTAAAGTGACAGCCCCCTTTATGGGGCTGTTTGAAATACGCCCCCTGCTTTTCAATGTCTCTCTATCCATCTTTGTCTGCTCTTCAGAAAAGCGGACAATATAAAGCCCAGCCTGGCGAGCTCCCCACGCTCAGGCCTGGGCAGTGCCAACCTCCGCCTTTAAGCAGATTGAAATTGTCACTGCTTCATTAATCTGAAACTAGTTACTTTCCTGAGCACACAGCACACACTTCCGATCTGTGGGGATTCGCTCAGAGGAGCCCTGGGGCCTTCCTGGGTTTGGGATTGGGAAGGCTCAACAAAGGTAGGACAAGGGTTCAGGAACCGCTGGGCTCAGCTTGAAGAAAAGCAATGCCCCATGCAGATGGTCAGGCATGGATGGACATTACTATATTTTCAGAGACAATGGGATCCCAGAATTTTGGAGGGTGCACTTGAGAACAAGGAGTCCAGCTATGCAAACAGACAAGGATATCTACCTGCACATGGAGTAGCTTTTGGGACTGAAGTCTCATAGGCTTTGGCTTTTCTTTCCTCAAACTGAAGAAAATTGATTGCAAATATGAGTCCAGGTTAGCTTTTATTTTTTCTATTACTAAGAAGATCTCTTTAAGTTCCTGCTTTTTGTTCTCCCCAGTTCCAGCCTGTTACCCACTCCAAGTGACAGGGCCTTGGGTATGGGAGCTCTGTATCCCTCTAGAATTTCTCATCTTCTGAGAGACAAGGTGCCTCTTTTCTTCACATCTCCATCATTAATAAAATAAAATACAAAAGATTCATCTACTTTTAATATTTCCAGCTGGTTGAAAAGAACAAGTTTTTGGATTCTATTCCATCTAATTTAGGAAAAGACGTGGGCATTTTTTTTTCAGAGAAGCTCAATTTTCAGTAATGTGAGCCTAAAGATGTATAAAATAGATTTATATTAAATTATGTTAATAGAAGCCTAGTAAATGCACCATTTAATTGCATGGAAAAAAATGTTCCCTTTTAACAGGTCTGTCACCTTAACAGGTACATTCAAAGATTTCCTGTGAATAATGAAAACAGGAACAATTGCTTTGATGCACTGAGCTGCATTCAGTGTCTAGGGCAGCTTTAGGCTGTGTTTGGAGAGGACGGGAGGAGCTGCTTTTAAAGCAGTGATTGCTCCTTTAATTCCAATTTCCTCTAGCAAACAGGTTCTATTGGAAGTAACGTTCTCCTTCCCTCTCTCACACTCTCAGGCCACTTGTGAGATTCTACCCAGAGCTCTCCCTAGGTTTCCTCCTTGTTCAGCTTTTTTTCCTCCACTACCCAGGCCAACTCTGAGCACCCTTTCCACCTCCCTCAAAGAAATCTCCCAAGGAGTGCCATGAAAATTAAGTGGAGCTTGCAGGAAGGTAGAGGGTAGAAATGGGAAGCAAAACAAAACAAAAATCTGGTGACATTAACTCTACTCTGTCCACATACATGACCACCACAAATGGAGTTCTCTCCCCTTCACCTCACCACCCACCCCACACATGCCCATGCACACACATACATAGACCCTGTTGCCCCTCTGAGACACTTTCAGTTACCACAATCACCTTTCTGGAAGTACTCTGACCACAATCAAGTGAAATAAGCCAACTGAATTTTCTAATCCTGATTAGATAAAATTGGGCAGAATTGGTGGGGAATAGGGGTTAGGGGAAGGAAGAGAAAGCCAGAAATCAAAGATTTCACATCCCCAAAATTTTGTTTCTCTGACAATATCCTTGGATATCTTTGAGGGCTTGTTGCGGGGTGGGGAGGTGGCACTAAGCTATGATGACCATTTCAGAATAAGGGGAGGGGTCCTACCATCATCAGTTCATCAGTGTATCTATCATCTGAGCCCATGGACAGCCCAGGGACGGGCTGCTGGGTCCTTTCTGCCCTGGGCAGTTTGCAGTCAATAAGCCTTGCTGAGTGCTACTTTCTGTGTTAGGCCCTTGGCCTTGGGCTTGGGATTGGTCACTGAGTAGGAGGGGAAAGGGGAAAGGTCTCTGCTGCTCTTCTGGGCTTGCTCAGAATGTCTGGACTGGGTCAGGGCACAAGGGCAGGAGGTCATCCTCCTGCTTTCTGTCTCCTCACCAGGCTATTTTCCTGTTTAAAGTCACCACAGAACTTGCTCTCAAAGAGGTGGGTACAACCCCACTAATAGCCACTGCTGCTCACTTCTTTTCTCTTAGTGGGGCAAGATCCTAATTTGTAATTTTTATTTTCATTGTCTTTCTCTCCATTATGTGTTTATAGGTCGCTAAGGAGCAATGTTGTGGGGGAACAGAGTTCTGTTTTCAAGGGAGGCATATTGAAAAGCTAGCATCTAGTGCTTCCCAGGTAGAAAAATTGTCAAAGAGGATCCCACACATCTTAAACATTCCCATTTAATAAATCTGAGGACACTTCACGTGCAGTGTTGGATATTAAGATTATTTAGCAGAGTATTTGTGTGTTCGAGTATTGGCTTAGTTGTTCTTAACCTAAGGTGAAACTGTAACCTTTAAAAGCAGATTCCCAAAGCCTTACTCTGATTTGCTAACTCCAAAAATATCAAATGATTATTGGGGGTGTGGTGGGGGCTAGGGGTGTGGGGAAAAATAAATATCTGCCCTAGGAGACAAGGAGATCTCATGGCCCACTCTGAAGGTGACAAGAAGGTCCACTGGTACTGAATATCTTAGAACTAGAAGGACATCCTGGGAACCCTGGAATAGTTTTCTTTGGAGAAATTCCAATGTCTAGATAAGTATCTTTGTCCAAATCCTTTGCCTTTGGTGGGGGATCCATTGTTTATCCTTTCTACCTTAAGCTATCTCCTGGAAGATAGTAAGGAGAGGGGCCAAGACTATCCAAGCAGCACTAACTAAGCAAAGAGGGTGGGCACCATGTCTCCTTCTCCAGGTGATGCAGCTGGACAGGTCACGCAGCATGGAGTGTGGCAAGTGGGTGGCAGAGGCACAGGGCGGCACTGGGCATGGACCCGGAGAGGGCCAGGCGCAAGCATGTGTTGGGCAGGCTATCCCACCTCCCAGTTGAGGCTTCGCTTTGGCCAGAGGCTCTGTCCTTGTTATTCCCTGGAAAGGGATTCTCCTCCTTAAAAGCCCAGTTCTGTGTGCTTCAGAACTCTCTCCCACCCCAGTACTCATGCCAGGAGAGGCCTGTTTGTTGGGAAGGAGGAACACGGATCATCAGGAAAGCCAGCTGGGGCAGGCTCCTCTTTTCCATCACGGCCTGTGGGGCAAGGGGCTGAGGCTCTGCATGTGACAGAGAGATGCAGGGGCTGAGCCTCCCAGGCCCAAGCTGGAGCCAGCCGCATGCCTGTGACCGCTGCGCAGCACCAGGCCCAGGACTCTGCACAAAGCCGGGACAGCTCCCTATTCAGTCCGACACAGTGCAGTCCCTCCCCCCTCCTGCCTGCCCGCCAGTACCCTAATGGGAATTGACCATGGGCCTTGGGAGTGTGAAATGAGCCCAGACCGAGAGAGAAAGAGGGGAAGGAGAGAGACACAGAGAGACAGAAAAGGAGAGAGAGTTCTTGGGCAGGGGAAACAATGGTCCTATCCCTCCTTTCCCCTCCTTCCTAAAATAGCTTCCTGACCTCAGTTTTAGAGCCCCACCTGGTGAGGCTGCAGTTCCTTCAGACCTAAAGAAGTGTGTGTGTATGTGTGTGTGTGTGTGTGTGTGTGTGTGTGTGTGTGTGTTGTAATCAATTCCTGTGGCTTGAACCTCTTGTTTGGCATCTTTGCAGAAAATAATCAGAAATAACACCAGTGGGTGTTACTGGGACTAAGCTTACAGAGATTGATGTTTTTAGCTTCACTTCTTTCCCTCAGATGACAGGCCCTGGCTACCTTGAGAAGTGGGGCCAGGCTGCCCTGCTGAGGTCAGAACCAGAGTAAGTCTTCTCCAGGACCCAGCCTCAGGAATCAACTCTGCAAGGTGATGGGAAGAGAGGAAATAGAAGAGAGCCAACTCAGGTTCAAGTTAGGGAGACCAGAAAAAAACATCCAAGAGCCCAAAGGCACCTCTGGGCTATTTTTGAAAAGTGAGACTGTTAACTCTTTGGACTGAATATTTCCCTGTCCTTTTGTTTTCTTGGTATTGATGTAAGCCAGCCACTTTCTTAGCTAGATAAATAACCGGGAACACATGTTTCTAGTCATGGCGGCATCATTTGTAAGTTTCCATGTGTTTGCTTCCACCCTGTTGGATGGATGTTTGCATTTCCTAAAACTATTCTGACTATCCAAATTCCTTCAAATTCAAGTTTTAGAACTGAGAGTTGAGGAAGAGAAAAAAATTAAAGCAGGGTGGGGGGTGGCTGCCATAGAAAATAAAAACTAGCTAAGGACTTTTACCTTTCCCTGCTAAATAAAAGATTTTCCTGTTGTTGTCAGTGTCACTCTAAGTGGAGTGACTTGCCCTGTCAACTTGAACGTTATTTTGAGAATGCGGAGTACTACTTGGCAGGCAGCATCATAATTAAAAGTGTCTTTTTGGCGTAAGTTTCTGTTACACAGAAATCCTGTAGAGCCACAAACTTCCTCAACGAAGAGACCCACATTACCAAGTTTTAGTCAATACTTTCCTCTAAATTCTCACTTTTTTCCCCTGTCCATGCTTCCCTTTAGAAATGGGGAAGATGGAGACAGGAGAAGGTGGCAAGCCCAAACACCATGAATTTAAAACCTTGATTTTGTTTCATTTATTTAAATAAATATAAATATAAATTTTATATAAAACTATTCACATGCAAAGGGACTTCCAGCGACTTGGATTTTAAATAATCCCCACATTTTCAGAAATCAAGACTTACACGGCTTAGTTTTCTAAATTATTTGCAATTCAAGGCTTTCCTTTAAAAAAAAGGACAGGAAATCAAGAAACCCCGTGTTCTTATCAGGTTCTGAAGGATAGTAGGAAAGGGGAAATGACAGGCGCTTTCAAAAACCCCCATTCAGTATTAAACCAACCCTGTTTTTTCTGTTATGACAAGTCCGAGTTGAATCTAGATTATTTACATTTCTTAAAAACGATCTATAACTGCAAGTGGAGCTCCAAACAAGTAGATCGAGGACACGTGAAGGGTCAGTCCCGGCTCACAGATGCTTCCAGGAATGCTAGGCTGGGTCCTTCTCCAGATGGGACCGTGGAATGGGCAAGGATTTTGGCCCCGGGTGCCCACCGCGTTGGCGTTGTGGAGTCTGCCCGGAGCTTACGGTGAGAGGCGGGTGGCCCTCTCTCATAAGGGAGAAATCTCCTTGTCCTCGTTGGGCGAGGCAGGCGACAAGGAGTCCTCATCCTCTGAGCGCGCGTAGTGCGCCTGGCTGCCGACGCACTTGCAGCTCGTGTGACTGTTCCTCTGCGTGCCCTTCCCTTCTTTCTTATGCTTCACCCGGCGGTTCTGAAACCAGATTTTCACCTGCTTCTCCGACAGGTTCAGGTACGTAGCGATTTCGATCCTCCGGAGTCGAGACAGGTACATGTTGGAAGAGAATTCCCGCTCCAGCTCCAGCAGCTGAGAGCTGGTGAACGCAGTCCTCATCCTCTTGCCATTGGGTACCTGGTTGGTGTCCGCGCCCCCTGCAGATGGGCCAAGAGAAGGTAGAGAGGTAATTCTGGGGTGAGGCGCTCCCACCTCCAGTGTACCTTCCAAGGACCTGCCTGAGAGGTTCAACCGAACACCTGTATCGACACCAAATCTTTTGGCATTTCAGGGCACATCGTTATTTAGCCGGAAAAGACAAGAGATGCCCAAAGCGAGTGAAGGCCTTTGATGCGCAGGACGTAAAGTCCGATGATTAAAGGAGGGGTGGCGTCTTGCCTTTTCAGGTCGTTTCCCTTCAAGCCTGAAGGGAAGGCAGGCAGCTTAGCCAAAAGTATTAAAACGGTTTAGCCAGCCTCGACCCTGGAATGCCAAGCTTAAGTTCAAACACATCCACCCCAAACCTCAGCCTTTCAAATTCTAGCCTCAGCCTTCAAGTTCGAGGTCCCAAAGGCCCTCATATTACGTAAGACTCAGGCACTAGGTACCAGGAGTGAGGTGCGCCAGGCTGCTTGGAGAGGTTGGCAAGCTAACTTTCACCTTCTTGGAACTTCTGGGGACAACTCCACAGTTCCATAAAAGCCCCTTCTTCCTCCCCACCCTACCCCCGGCTCCCACTTCCTCCACAGGAGACTGAAAGTTTGCTCCCGCAGCCGGGGAGGCGCGGCACGCAGGTGCCTAGAGACCCCGCCCTACCCATAGTGAGACAGTGGAATCTCCGCGGGTCTGCCACGTTGTAGGTGGTGGCGGTGCAGACAGGTGCGTGGTGCTGCGGGTGCCCCAAGGCCGCCGCGGCCGCCGCGGCCGCCGCCGCCGCCGCAGCTGCTGCAGCGGCCGAGCCGGGCTGCGGGGACTGGTGGTGGTGGTGGTGGTGCTGTGGCGGGTGATGGTGATGGTGCGCATGGCTCACGCGCGGGCAAAACTGCGCGTCGCCAGAACCCGAAGAGAACTGACTCTTGAGCAGGGGCAGGGCCCCGGCTGCCCCCGCAGCCCCGCCGGCCCCGACCCCCGCACTGCCTACGCCTGGGCTACCGCTGCCAGAGCCCGCGGGCCCGCGCGAGGAGTGCAGGTGCGAAGTGACGCAGAGCGGGCAAACGCAGAACGCGCCGCTTTTGCGGGACGGGCAGCCCGGCCCGGACACGGACATCACCAACGGAGACGGCATGCCCAGCGGGATGAAGAAGTCTGGCCCGGGGTGAGGCTCAGGCAGCGAGGGCGCGGGCCGTGAAGAGTCCTTGATGATGAGCGAGTCGACATAGAAGGAGCGCGACATGTCGGGAGTGGTGGGGTCGCTGGAGGGCCCGTTCGGCCGTGGCACCCCCTCCCCTCTCCTGTTCTGAGCTCTGTCCCGGGCGCGACGCGGATGCAGGCAGTCAAGTCCTTGGGGACGTGGAGGTGTCGGTGTCTGGGCTGCGAACAAAGGGGTCCCTGGAGAGGGTTGGTCCTCACGTCCCCCGCCCGGCGCCCCGGCTCCGGGATTTTATAGCCCCCACTCCGGCACGTGATGCTGCGGAGTACCGCTCGGCTCTGGCTCCTCGGCAGCTCCCCACCCTCGGGATAGGCTGCCGGAGTCACAACAGAAGCGGCGAGGAGGGGCGGGAGCACCGCAGGGAAGAACTCGGAGGAGGGGGATGGGGAAGACTTTTCAAAGTGTAGGTTTTGTTAATTTCGCGGGGAGGCCGGCCTCCTCCCCCTCTTTCTCCACGCTTCTTTCTCGAGAAATCACAGAGCTGCATCCTCCATCCCACCCCTCTCCCTAGCCTGGGCCCCAGCACAACTCTTCCCCGCGCCCGGCTGCAAAGCGCACCAGGTGGAGACTATGAGGCATTTTTAACAGGGATGCCCAATGCTCCCTGTTCCTCTGTGCCAGCTATGGCTGAGCCGCGGTAAAGTATGAGGCCGGCGGTTTGCAGCAGTGTAGTGCGGGCTTCGGTCTGGTAACGGCCCCGTCCTGGAGCGCGGTTTGAGCCACACACAAAACTGTCCTCCAGCTTTTTAACTTGGCCAAGGTCATTCAGGTGGTTAGTTCCTGACCGACTCCGAGCATAACCGTGAGACCTCCCAGCTAAAAAGCTGCGGAACAATTCATTCTGATGCTTGAGAGACTCTAAAACGTCTTTGTACTTGGATCTTTCCTGGAGCCACTCGGATCAACGACCTTTCCTTGCGTCCCTTTCTAGTCGGCAGCTTTCACTTGGGAAGAGAGAGACGCTGAAGAGGCACTCTTTCCTTTCTCCAAGTGGTTCCACCACTACATTTCCAAACCAACCCTACAACCTCCATCCCAGGGACTTTGGAGAGAGGACCTAAGTTTCCTGGAGACTGGGCAGGGGGTGAGGGAGGCTTTTGCCTGGGATGACTCCATCTCTTGGCCCTTTGTATTTTGCAGATCTTGGGCAGCTGGCAGGCTATCCACAAAGCACTCTCCCCTCTGCACCTCTTATAGAGCTCAGAAAGGTTGAAGGCAATTGAGCCATTCGAGGAATCTTGTCACTCAAGGGTCGGGAGAAGTGGCTTGGTAAGGGAAATTTCTAGGGGTGGCACAGGATTCAGTGGAGGACTTGTACACCAGTGGCTAAGTGAAAAAGGGTGGCTGCCAAGATAAGGGCTATTGATCTTTTGGGAAGGCATGGCAGCTAAGGGAGAGCTTTCTCTTCTTTCCCGCGCCCCGTAGAAAATCTGGCTGGAGTAGAGAGTATGAATAATAGCTACAAGTCTGACCCTTTTTCCAAAACAGCTAACTTCAGGCCTGAGTTCACAAGGGTGCTAGGGAACTTGGGGATAGGACTCCTGCCACCTGTGAGAACCAAGTGCCCAAATCCTAGGGGAGCAGCAGCTTCTCGGCTGCAGGCATGACTGTCTCTCTGTCGTCTGTCTCTCATTTCCCCTTTCCATTTCCATGACCGTCTCTCTCGCCTACTAGAGAAGTGTAATTGGGTTGTAGGGACGCCCCGCTCTGGGGAGCCCAGGATTTATGGATGGCAATTAAAGTTTTATGAATTGCAGCTGAGGCTGGTTATTGAGCTATTTGAATGTGATTAGAATTCAATTAGAAAGCGGTTAGTGGACGGTGGGTCTCCCGAGTGTAAACAGACAGCTATTCCAGAAATGTGCTAATCCAACATCTTGTGACAACAATTAAGGAGTCTCAGGGCTGAACTCGGGGCGGCTCAGCTGTAACTACTTTTGTGGCACACGGTTTGCCAGTGCTCAGATGCCCGGCTCAGATGCCCGGCC
The DNA here is from genome assembly GCA_032199065.1 of Smutsia gigantea. Taxonomy (NCBI): domain Eukaryota; kingdom Metazoa; phylum Chordata; class Mammalia; order Pholidota; family Manidae; genus Smutsia; species Smutsia gigantea. The sequence goes on from JAVSCE010016345.1 coordinate 77,513, forward strand.
CAGCCCGCCTGGCCCAGCCCGCCCTCACTCTTGTCAGGAGAACCCAGGCAGTCCCCAGAGTCACTCCAGCCCCAGAAAGAAGACGGGGAGCTAAACCATTGAGAGATGCTTAATGTCAGGGTGTTCTTTCCAGGTCTAAATTGTCCAAATAGGTGACATGATTTTCTCATTCACTTTGCAAGTATATTTTTCATTTTAGAAAATTGATACAATACATATTTTATGTATTTATTCACTCTGCAAGCATATATACGCATATGCCTCTTTGTGAGTAATAGTTTTCTCTCTCCTTTTTTTCTCTCTGGGTGAGGTAAAAGGCTGTCTACGGTCTGTTTTTGGCTGACGGTTTGGGTTACATAGTTCCAAGTGTTTCCAGTCATGCTCTCGGGGAAGAACTCCTATGCTAATGTGCTGGAAGATGCCCTTTTGTGAGGAGGCAGGACCATTTTATTTTGACAAAAGTGAGAGGCACCTGTGGTTGCTTAGGGCTGCAAGAGGAGCAGTGGCAAGGGAAAGCAGACCACTTCTGAGAAACTTGCCCATTAGGGGACTTGGTTAATTGCTTGAGCTCGCTGAGAGCAGTCATGTTCCATATTGGAGTCTCTCTTCTCAGACTCTTCTCTTTAGTTCTTTTTGTATCTCTCAGCCCCATTTTGAGAAGCCAGCACCACTGTGCCTTGGCACCCACCTCCTCAAAGGAAACCTCGCCTCCACGGCCCTGAGCAGCATTGCCAGATCCTTCCTCAGGACAACTACTCCTCAAATCTGCTCAGAACAGAAGGGGACCCCTAGCAGACTGTCAGTGTGCACCAATGATGCCCCCACTGCTGCACAATTTTATTTCTCAGTGATTCTGTCCGATAAAATTTCATTGTCCATTAAGAAATCCCTGAAACAAGAGCTCTTATGAGCCTATAATGAGCTCTAATTGCCACAACTCAGGGAGACACGTGGAAGGATTTATTTGGTATTAAGCAGCCAGGCACACAGTACAGGCTGTTACCTAAGCCATTGCTTTCATAATTCAAGGAGAAAATTAGTATTTTTAAGAGGGGGGCATCCTTTGATTTCCTCCCATTTGCTCAGGATGAGGGATGATGGCTTGTCTTCCTTGAGTGCAAAACAATGTCACAAATGAGAAGGTAACAAAATTGTCCCCCTCCATTCTCCACCCACACTGGGTCAGGATACCCCACTTTTACCCTCAACTGAGGAAAAAGAAAATCAAAGTAGAGTCACCACCTTCTTGCCTCTGGACTCTCCAAGTTGAGCCTGGAGGAGCAGTTTCTTCCCAGCTCGAACCTGACATTTGAATTCTTGGTTGGAGCTTTCAGAACGTCTTCCAGTACTTTCCCCCCAGTCTGGGATTACACCTGACCTGAGCCACATTCCCCTCTTCTTTCTCTCTTCCTATTTCTTGGGCAAATCAGGAAAAACAAAGGGTGTGGACTTAGCGTTGCTTGTCCATCCAAGGCCCTAGAGTTCTGACCCACTGATGTGCTTAGCCCTTTTTGGCTCTAACTCCCACTTTGCCCTTCCCCCTGCACCCCCACCAAGGCTCCCCCCACCTTCACTAGTCCTTTTTTCTCTCAGTTTCAGCATTTGCACACAGGGTTCTCCAGCTCCTAACAGAGGCCAAGAACAGGGCGGGACAGCCCAGGAGCTGGCGGGGCTGCCTCGGATTTATTTGCTCCTCTTACATTGATTTCATATTAGTTTCCAAAGCAATGAATGATCTCAAAGCTGGGTTTTGTTAGCCGAACACAAACAGGAGACAGGACTTACTTGCCCCCAGCTCCCTTTAATGAGGTCATTATCAAAGCGTGAACAAGTCTATGAATGTTTTATTGAAAGCGCATCGTTAACTTGTATCCATCCTTTTCTCCAAGTGGCATTGTGATATTGCTGTCTGTGGCACATCTTACCCGATATAGCCCGAGATTTCCCCATTCTCTGTAACCAGGCAACCCTTTCTGAATACCCAAAAATTGAAAAGAACCGCTTAGTCTTCAAGAAAGTCCTCAATAATAGTGGAAAAGAACAAAGATCCAGGAGACAACAAAATGCCACAGGGGTGACTTTTCATGAGCAATTATCTCTCATTAATCAGAAGAACAGCTGCAATATTAATTTTCTCTCTTTCTTCCTCTCTTTTCACAGTCCCCAACATTTGAATAATCATAAATTTGGATTTTATGAAGGAGTCACATTTTCGGGGGCTGGAGGAAAGCAGCTACCTAGCTGAAGATGAGGAGAAAACACTCTCATTTTATTTTTTTGTTTAGGTAAATCTGCCAACAAAGCAAAATGAAAATAAGAGGGAAACACTAGAGAAAATGGTCCTGCTTCCCCTTCTTCTAGATGGTGGCTGAGAATCAGGATACTTTTCCCGCACCCCCTCCTACCAACTACCCTCCCTTCTCCCCCACCCCAGACCTATTCCCCAGCTTTGCGCCGAGCAGGGCGGAGTGAATTGTCTCTGGCGTCTGGCGTGGGAGTTTCAGCCGGGTTTCTGCCCATTTCACTTGCAAACGTGAAGCCAAGCGTTGTCGATCTGACCAAAGAGACACTCTTTGGGCGTAACTTGCTTTGTAGCCATCAAAAGCCTGCTGGCCTTGGATGAACTGAGACGTGCATTCAGCAGAAATGGGGCGCTCGCTGTACTTTCAGGAGCCAGAGGATGATTGTTCACAGGATGTGTAGCCAGGGTGGAAAACAAGGGTCCCCAGATAAGGCGGTAACCAGCAAGCCAGCTTGGGAGAGTTAAAAAAATCATTAAGGCCAAAACTGCAATTAGCAAATACTCCTAGAGAACCCAAGACCCTCTTGAAAAGCTAGGAGTTGGGTGGAAAGAGGGACAGTTGGGAGTCAGCCCCCACATTCCTATGCTGGCTGAGCAATGAGAGGCCTGGGCACCTAGCTGTCCCTTCAGCTGCCCCCAATACTGTTACTTTTAATGCAAGGCTGTGCTGCAGAGACAACAGGCTGAGCCTTGTGCTCACCCACCACCCAAAAATGACCTTGCTTCTCCCTAGCAGAGCCTTCATTCAGGGTGGATGGGCCTTTGGGAAACCTGAACTCATCTTTGTGTTCATCATAGGCGCAAAAGTTCAGTTCGGCTCTTGAAGAAGAAGGGAGTGGGAGGAGGCTTCTGAGAAGAGTGAGGGATTTGGCTCAGAATTTCAGAAAGAGCCCAATGTCCGGAGCCTCCAAACAGAGTTTTGATGGCACCCTGTCCCTGCCACCTTCCTCTCTGCCCTCAATTCCCCTTAATTAATATTCGCCTACCCCCAAACCCTTAAGCCTAACAAGGCATCCCTCCACCACCCTTAAAGCTCTCCTCTGTCATTATAATAAAATTTATTGAACTTTTACTCAGTGCCCAGCATGTGCTCGGCACTGCGGGGAGCATCCCTGCAAAGGCTGAGACTGTATCCAATAGAATATTGTTTCATTTCAGTAACAATGACCTGAGGTAGGGAACAATTATCCGGATAATTGAAGCAAATGCTCCACCTTCCTTCCTCCCGCTCCAGTTTCTTTGATGCTTTCCATTTTTTAAAAACTACCTTTTTCAGACTTGGTGGTTTTTGTTTGGGAGTTGGGGGAGCTGGGAGTGTAATGGGAAGACCGAATTATTCACACGCATACCAATTCCTCACTTCCCTTGGCCTAAGTTTACTGAAGACACTGGGCCAAAATACTGCTTAGTAATGACTTAAGACACTTTAAATTACTGAAAAGAGAGTGACCCTTTATAATAATTAGTAATCTGGTCTTTCTAGTGTTCAACTTTGGCTGTCTACAAAAGTCACTTGGACAGAATTATAAAAGTACGGACGCCTTAGAGATTTTGATTTAATGCTATGGAGCCAGAACATTGGCATTAAAAAAAAAGCTTCCCGTGGTTCTGATGCAGGTGAAGGTAGAGAAATAACAGATAATATCTACCCACGCTTATCCTAGAACCTGAAGAGAGTAACAACCTCTGATAGTTGTAAAGTACGTATTGAGCAACTGCTATATGCCAGGCTCCATGCCAGGGAATTCTGCTATTCAAGACCCATCCCCTGGGGGTTTCCAGTAAGTTCAACAAATCAACAAATCAACGTAGAGCTGGTGAATAACAAAAGGTCGAGTGACTATGAAAGAAAAGCCCACTGGGTTTTGGAGTGGATAAACCTAAAATCTGAAGTGACCTTTGGATGATCAAGTGGTGGCCTAAGAAAGAGGGATGGGGAATGCATTCCTGGCCACTGAAGGGTGCACGAAAGCTGGAAGAGTCTCTCTTGGCTAATGCAAAAACTGAAAGGACACCAGGGAGACTGGTGGGAGAATCTCCGTTTCTACACCTGTGAAGTAGGAAAAATGCCTGCTGCCTTGGAATCCTTGCAAAGAATTAAGAACTGCTTAGCCCCGGACTTGGTGCCTGGTAAGAGCTCCTGGCGTCTCCGGTTGTTACTGTTATCTGGGACCTGCAGGACCATGTACCCTTCAGGCTTGGGAATGAAGTATTGGAGCCCTTGGCTTCGCAGCAAGGACTAGGAAGCCAGGGCCACTGCCCATTATCTCTCTGTCCCTGAGCTGAGTTTCACTCTCCACGGCTCCTCTGCAGCTTGGGGGCCCACACTCTGAAACTGCCCAATGCAGAGTTTCCTAGCCCTTGGTTTCTGGCCTTACTGTCTCCATTCTGCAGCCTTAACAACCTGGGCCTGCCAAGGGAACTTCACTACCTCCCACTCCCCACCCCCATTAAGCACCCTGCATCCTGTCCATTCCCATTTGGGACTGTGCCCTAAAGTTCAAGACTCCTTTGGCCTGGAGAAACCTTTCAGCTTTGCTGACCTGTTTTGTAGAGGAAAAAACAGGTGCCATTTGAGTATGACAATCTTCATACCCACCGTTTCCTGAACCCTCACTGTGTGCCTGCCTCTGAATCAGGAGCCTTGCTGCATGACCTCATTTATTCTGCACAACTACCACACCAGATAAAATGTCATTTTCATGACTGTTTCTTGGATGAGAATCCTAAGCCTTTACAGAGTTCAAAGACTTTCTTAAGGTCATGCAACTCGAGATAGCAGAGGCAGGACTCAGACTCTGTCTAATGTAGGGGCCTGGAGTTTAAGGCACTAGTCAATAGGACTAAAAATACTAGCATGTATTAGACACATACGATGTGCCAGGCTAGGAGTTAAGCCTTTAATGAGTCATTTACTTCTCACATGACCCTATGAGGTAGGTACTTTTATTATTTGCTCATTGATTTATTGTCTACTTTTTGTTAGAGTGGTTTTCCTATATTTTAAAGATTACAAAGGCCAGTTTAATGTGGCCCATATGACAGAAAGGGCACAGACTGGAATTGGAATGAGAATAGGAAAAATGATTGTTTTTATTCACCTGAGCCCAGAACATAGTAAGTGCTAAAATACAGCTGGACAAAGTGAAAGTAACATCTTATTCTTTTACTTCCAAAGACTTCATCATATCAATACATACATGTATTGATTTATTTCATCGCCAGGAGGAGGCTGCAAGCTGCACCCCTGGGCAGAAACTGGGTCTGTTTTGTTTATTCAACAGTGCTTATCAAACGCTGAGACCAGAACAGGCATGTATTATGAGTGAGATAAAAATCTGTTAAATGACTGATTCCTCATTTTACAGATGGGTAGACTGAGGGTCAGAAAGACAAATGCAACGTGTCCAAGGCCACACAACTTGCAAGTGGCAGAGAAAGGATTCAAACCGAGGTGTTCTACCACTGAGACCCTGCTCCCCTTTTCACCCTAGCCCACAGCCTCCTGTACTGTGTCCCCTGGGCCACAGGGACTGAGCACGCGGCCACGGACCAGTCCGAAGTCTGTCCTCGTTCACCCGCCACCCTACCTGGGGGTGAAGCCAGGGAGGCAGAAACTGTAAGCAGCTGGAGAGGCTGCTCCCTGGCTCAGGGTAAATAGGCTCTGAGAAGGGGCGGGGCACTCCCAGCGCGTCCCTCCCCTGCGCTTGGCTCCTCGCGGCGCGAGAACGCAACCTACTCCTTCCTGGTGTCTGTGTGGTTCTCTGGGGCTCGGTCTCTCCCTCTCCCTGGCTAACTTATTGCTCACTGGAAAACCAAGCGACTCTAAGCGACTGCACTGAACCCACGGCCTAAGAACGCTGCAATCAGCAACCGCCGAACTCCAAACACCCCCTTATCCACATTGCACCGAGCGTCCTCGCCACACAGACGCGCGTGCGCGAGTGGGGGTGCAGGCAGGGAGAACGCGCGTGAACCCTGCGTGTGCGCACGCGAGAGGGAAGAGTGTGAGCGGGTGAGTGGTGTTGAGCGTACGTGAGGGTGTGACGCGGGGTGTGCGTGTGAAGTGAACGTCTGCAAGTGTGTGGCGAGGTGAAGAGTGTAAGAGTATGAGTAGTAGCCAGTGTAAGTGTAAAAGTGAAGAGTGTAGGTGTTTAAGGGCCTTGAAACTGCTTCGTGCTCACGGGTAGGGGGAAGGAACTTCACGGAAACCTGGACTGCGGGAGCGGGAGGAACTCTGGGATCACCACCTGGGGTCTGCTCTTTCATCTAGCCCCAGATTTCTTCACTCACCCGTGAATCATTTTTCCATCCAGTTTACTCAATGAGCATTTATGGAGTGTGTACACTATGCCAGGATCTGCTTTAGGTGCTGGGGAACCAGGAGAGCAAGATAGTGTAAGTCTCACTCGTTGTGGAGCTTCTGCAGGGCTTTCTGTTCATGTGTAACTGCTTTGCAAAATGTAGGTGATACAAAGTTTGGCCTCTGCTGGCAGGCAGAGGGACAGGGAGATATGAGACAGATAATGATAGCAAAAAGATAATGCATTGAAATAAGTGCAAATACATTCCGTTTTCATCCCAACTTCAACTCTTTCTTTCACTGCGCTACTGAGCCTGGGCTTGGGGTTGGGTGGTCCTGGATGTGATACCCCTCTGGCAACAGTGAAAATTATAATGGCACTCCTCTCACAGGGTGACTGTGGGATTTTAATGAGTTGTCATGACAAGCCCTTGGTGCAATGCCTGGTACCTTGCTGACATTCAATATATACAAACTAGATTGATGGTTGTGGTAATGGTCTCCTGGCCTGATGGGATGTTGTGGAGAAGGGGAGATGTGGTTGTAGACTACAAAGTTTAAGAGATTATCCCTGGATTTAAGTTAATTTGTGCATAATTATGTTACACTCTTTTCTAGCGTATGGCTGAGTATCACGTGCTTGGTCTTTATCCCTCTCTAGTTATCAATCGTGTTTGTTGTCAAGTGGAAATGAAAAAGTATTGGGGGAGACACCAAGAACCCAGAGGAGCCAAATGTTCTTTCAGGCAGCCTTAGAAGCATTTACAGGCCACTCATATGCCATTAAAGTGAAAGGAATATTTTCAGACACAAAATTTGTGCTGTAACTTAACCTTGCAAACAACACTTCTGATTAAATATGACATAGGAACTATGTTTGCTGGTTAGCTATGTACCTCTCTGGAACAACGTATTGTATAAACAATTGCAAGACATACTTTTTTTTTCCTTTTACGATCTAAGATTTTTTTTTTATGTTAGGTGCTTTCCTTTTTTTTTTTGCTATTATTAATGTGCAATTGCATGAGCAATGTTATGGTTACTAGACTCCCCCAATTATCAAGTCCCCACCACATACCCCATTACAGTCACTGTCCATCAGTGTACTAAGATCCTATAGAATCACTACTTGTCTTCTCTGTGTTATACTGCCTTCCCGGTATGCTACATTATGTGTGCTAATCCTAATACCCCTTTTTCCCCCTTATCCCTCCCTTCCGACCCATCTAGCCCAGTTGCTTTCCCTTTGGTAACGGTTAGTCCATTCTTGGGTTCTGTGACTCTGCTGCTGTTTTGTTCCATCAGTTTTTTCTTTGTTCTTATACTCCACAGATGAGTGAAATCTTTTGATACCTGTCTTTCTCTGCCTGGCTTATTTCACTAAGCATAATACCCTCTAGCTCCATCCATGTCGTTGCAAATGGTAGGATTTATTTTCTTCTTATGGCTGAATAATATTCCATTGTGTATATGTACCACCTCTTCTTTATCCATTCATCTACTGATGGACATTTAGGGTTCTTCCATTTCTTGGCTATTGTAAATAGTGCTGTGATAAACATAGGGGGTGCATATGTCTTTTTCAAACTAGGCTGCTGCATTCTTAGGGTAAATTCCTAGGAGTGGGATTGCTGAGTCAAATGGTATTTCTATTTTGAGTTTTTTGAGGAACCTCCATACTGCTTTCCACAATGGTTGAACTAATTTACATTCCCACCAGCAGTATAGGAGGGTTCCCTTTTCTCCACATCGTCGCCAACATTTGTTGTTGTTTGTGTTTTGGATGGCAGCCATCCTAACTGGTGTCAGATGATATCTCATTATGGTTTTAATTTGCATTTCTCTGATGATTAGCAATGTGGAGCATCTTTTCATGTGCCTGTTGGCCATCTGAATTTCTTCTTTGTAGAAGTTTCTGTTCAGCTCCTCTGCCCATTTTTTAATTGGCTTATTTGCTTTTCTTTGTGGAGGTGTGTGAGCTCTTTATATAATTTGGATGTCAACCCCTTATCAGATATGTCACTTATGAATATATTCTCCCATACTGTAGGATGTCTTTTTGTTCCACTGATGGTGTCTTTGCTGTATAGAAGCTTTTTAGTTTTATATAGTCCCAATTGTTCATTTTTGCTTTTGTTTCCCTTGTCCAGGGAGATATGTTCATGAAGAAGTTGCTCATATTTATGTCCAAGAGATTTTTGCCTACGTTTTTTTCTAAGAGTTTTATGGTTTCATGACTTACATTCAGGTCTTTGAACCATTTTGAGTTTACTTTTGTGTATGGGGTTAGACAGTGATCCAGTTTCATTCTCTTACATGGAGCTGTCCGGTTTTGCCAACACCAGCTGTTGAAGAGGCTGTCATTTCCCCATTGTATATCCATGGCTCCTTTATCATATATTAATTGACCATATATGATTGGGTTCATATCTGGGCTCTCTAGTCTGTTCCATTGGTCTATGGGTCTGTTCTTGTGCCAGTACCAAATTTTCTTGATTACTGTGGCTTTGTAGTAGAGCTTGAAGTCAGGGAGCATAATTTCCCCCACTTTATTCTTCCTTCTCAGGATTGCTTTGGCTATTCAGTGTCTTTTGTGCTTCCATATGAATTTTAGAACTATTTGCTCTAGTTCACTGAACAATGCTGTTGGTATTTTGATAGGGATTGCATTGAATCTGTAGATTGCTTTAGGCAGGATGGCCATTTTGACAATATTAATTCTTCCTATCCATGAGCACGGGATGTGTTTCCATTTATTGGTATCTTCTTTAATTTCTCTCATGAGTGTCTTATAGTTTTCAGAGGATAAGTCTTTCACTTCCTTGGTTAGGTTTATTCCTAGGTATTTTATTCTTTTTGATGCAGTTGTGAATGGAATTGTTTTCCTGATTTTTCTTTCTGCTAGTTCATCATTAGTGTGTAGGAATACAACAGATTTCTGTGTGTTAATTTTGTATCCGGCAACTTTACTGAATTCAGATATTAGATCTAGTGGTTTTGGAGTGGATTATTAAGGGTTTTTTATGTACAATATCATGTCATCTGCAAACAGGCACAGTTTGACTTCTTCATTGCCAGTCTGGATGCCTTTTATTTCTTTGTGTTGTCCATTGCCGTAGCTAGGACCTCTAGAACTATGTTGAATAAAAGTGGGGAGAGTGGGCATCCTTGTCTTGTTCCCGATCTTAAAGGAAAAGCTTTCAGCCTCTTCTTGCTCTTAAGTATAATGTTCGCTGTGGGTTTGTCATATATGGCCTTTATTATGTTGAGGTACTTTCCCTCTGTACCCATTTTGTTGAGTTTTTATCATGAATGGATGTTGAATTTGTCAAATGCTTTTTCAGCACCTATGGAGATGATCATGTGTTTTTTGTCCTTCTTTTTCTTGATGTAGTGGATGATGTTGATGGATTTTTGAATGCTGAACCATCCTTGCGTCCCTGGGATGAATCCCACTTGATCATGATGGGTTATCTTTTTGATGTATTTTTGAATTCAGTTTGCTAATATTTTGTTGAGGATTTTTGCATCTGTTTATCAGGGATATTGGTCTGTAATTTTCTTTTTTTGTGGTGTCTTTGCCTGGTTTTGGCATTAGAGTGATGTTGGCCTCGCAGAATGAGTTTGGGAGTATTACCTCCTCTTCTAGTTTTTGGAAAACTTCAAGGAGAATGTGTATTAAGTCTTCACTAAATGTTTGATAAAATTCTGCAGTGAAAGCATCTGGTCCAGGAGTTTTGTTCTTAGGTAGTTTTTTCATTACAAATTCAATTTCTTCGCTGGTAAGTGGCCAATCCAATTTTCTGTTTCTTCCTGGGTCAGCCTTGGAAGGTTGTATTTTCCTAGAAAGTTGTCCATTTCTTCTAGGTTATCCACTTTGTTAGCATATAATTTTTCATAGTATTCTCTCATAATTCCTTATATTTCTGTGGTGTCCATAGTGATTTTTCCTTTCTCATTTCTGTTTCTGTTTATGTGTTTAGACTCTCTTTTTTTCTTGATAAGTCTGGCTAGGGGTTTATCTATTTTCTTTATTTTCTCTAAGAACCAGCTCCTGCTTTCATTGATTCTTTATATTGTTTTATTCTCAATATCACTTATTTCTGCTTTGATCTTTATTATGTCCCTCCTTCTACTGACTTTGGGCCTCATTTGTTCTTCCTTTTCTACTTTCATTAATTGTGAGTTTAGACTGTTCTTTTGAGATTGTTCTTTCCTGAGGTAGGCCTGTATTGCAATATATTTCCCTCTTTACACAGCCTTCGCTGCATCCCCCAGATTTTGTGGTGTTGAATTATTGTTGTCATTTGTCTCCATATATTGCTTGATCTCTGTTTTATTTGGTCATTGATCCATTGGTTATTTAGGAACATGTTATTAAGCCTCCATGTGTTTGTGCGCTTTTTCATTTTGTTTGTGTAATTTATTTCTAGTTTCATACCTTTGCCATCTGAGAAACTGGTTGGTACAATTTCAATCTTTTTCAATTTTCTGAGGCTCTTTTTGTGGCCTAGTATATGATCTATTCTTGAAAATGTTCCATGTGCACTTGAGAAGAATGTGTATCCTGTTGCTTTTGACTGTCAAGTTCTGTAGATGTCTGGTAGGTCCATCTGTTCTAGTGTGTTGTTCAGTACCTCTGTGTCTTTACTTATTTTCTGTCTGGTTGATCTGTCCTCTGGAGTGAGTGGTGTGTTGAAGTCTCCTAAAATGAATGCATTGCATTCTATTTTCCCTTTTAATTCTCTTAGTATTTGTTTCACATATGTAGGTGCTCCTGTGTTGGGTGCATAGATGTTTATAATAGTTATGTTCTCTTGTTGGACTGACCCCTTTATCATTATGTAATGTCCTTCTTTGTCTCTTGTGACTTTCTTTGTTTTGAAGTCTAATTTGTCTGATACAAGTACTGCAACTCCTGCTTTTTTCTCCCTTTTAGTTGCATGAAATATCTTTTTCCATCCCTTTTCATTCAGTCTGTGTATGTCTTTGAGTTTGAAGAGAGTCTCTTGTAGGCAGCATATAGATGGGTCTTGTTTTTTTGTCCATTCAGTGACTCTAAGTCTTTTGATTGGTGCATTCAGACCATTTACATTTAGGGTGATTTTCAATAGGTATGTACTTATTGCCATTGCAGGCTTTAGATTTGTGGTTCCCAAAGGTTCAAGGGTAATTCCCTTACTATCTAACAGTCTAATTTAACTCACTTCATATGCTATTACAAACACAACCTAAAGCTTCTTTGTTTTTTTCCTCCTTTTTCTTCCTCCTCTATTCTTTGTATGTCATGAATTATATTCTGTACTCTTTGTCTATCCCTTGGGTGACATCTATTTTGCCTTAGGAATACTTTCATCTATAGGAGTCCCTCCTAAATGCACTGTAGAGGTGGTTTGTGAGAAGTAAATTCTCTCAGCTTTTGCTTATCTGAAAACTGTTTAATGCCCCCTTCAAATTTAAATGATAACCTTTCTGGGTAGAGCATTCTCGGTTCAAGGCCCTTCTGCTTCATTGCATTAAATATATCATGCACTCCCTTCTGGTCTGTAAGGTTTCTGTTGAGAAATTTGATGATAGCCTGATGGATTTTCCTTTGTATGTGATCTTTTTTCTCTCTCTAACTGCTTTTAAAAGTCTGTCTTTATCCTTGATCTTTGCCTAGGTGTTTTTTTTTTTAGGATCACAGAATAATTTTACTTTAAACCAAAATAAATCTTCAAAGTTTGAGTTTCCTTACTGAGACTTCTTTAAAAAAAAAGTATATCACAAAGAAATCTTGAAAAGTGTAAGAATTAGTTGTAGTACCTAGAGTCTTGAATTTAGCAGCTGAAAAGGAATTTTGCCGTTATCCAGCTGGCCCCTCTCATGTTATAACCAGAGAAACCATGGTCCAGAGAGATGAAGTAGTGTAAGTGGTTGGTCCCTTCTAGCAGTCATCAAGTAGGACTGTCTTAGTTTTACAGTTTTACCTTTGTAGTAGGAAGATTCCCTAGCAAGTAAGAGGAAAAAGAGGAGAGGAGTTCATCTTCTTTCCATATGGGCACGTCTCTGTTGCTGGCAACTCTGTCTTCTGGTGGCTCAAACCCAAACCCTTGGAATCTTCCTTGACTACTTTCTTTCTCTCTGTACATTTAATCTGTTGGGAAGTTCTGATGGCTCTACCTTTAAACATATCCAGAAACTGACCCTTGCTGACACTCCTACCGCTGTCACACTGGTCCAAACCACACTGTGGTCTCCTGCATAGCCTCCTGGCTGGGCTCCTTTTCCATAATTGCCTCCACAATTTGTTCTCAACTCAGCAGCCAGAAGGATCCTCTCCTGCACTGGCCTTTCCCTCTGCCAAGAACTTTTCCCTACAAGCCACTTCCTCACCTCCAAGTCTTCCCTCAAATGTCACTTTCTCACAGTTTTTAAAATACCAAAGCCCCTATTGTGCCCTGTGCACTCCCCACACCCTTAATCATACTTTGTTTTGTTCTTCCACAGCATTTGTCACTTTCAACATGTGACATAACATACTGAGTTTATGTGTCTACTATCTGAATCTCCCTGCTAAAGGGAAAGCTTCTGGAGGATATTTATGCCCACTGCAGTCACTAACAACAGTGCCTGGCAAGGTAGGTGCTCCAACAGTATTTGAGGAGGAATTGAAAGCAGAAAGCCCGTACTCTAGACAGATGCCTAATCGCAGCTCTATCTTCCCTCTGCACAGTACATTAGTTTACATAGACTCTTAAGTATGCTATGTCATTGGACTTGCACAATTATATGAGCTAGATAGCACTCTTTTTTTCAAACTCTCATTTCCACAATGAGGTATTCAGTAGTTAAAGGACTTTCCCAAATCAGATCCAGGACTAGGGTATAAATCAGAGTGTGTCACTTTGTAAGAGACAAGTTCCCTATTCTAGACCCCTTGGTTAAATGAGGAAAACTAATAGGTTACTGGATTCACTGTGGATCCTTCTAAATCCTGGTCCTGGGATGAGAGCCGGGGTCCTCCCTCTACTGTCTGCCTTTGGTCTTATGAAGCTGATAAATCCCCGGCTAAGTGAGTGGCACTTGGGGGAACAAACCACAATGGCCATACCCTCTTGTTTTTATAATTTGCATGTTGTTGAAAACAGGAGATACTGTCTTGCTAGCTTGAGCTCATTTGGAGTCTGGCCTGAAGCTCTGGCCTTGGCTGGATGCCCTGCCCCTCTGACTGCTTCGGGCAAACCAGCATACTGTGTTAGTCAGTGCAGTACAGTTCCTGCCTCATGTTTGTATTCTCTGTCACTCCATCAGATTTAGCTGATGAGCTCATTGACTGCAAACTGATTGAGCAAGACAGCGTCCCTCATTCTCTAGCACACACAGCACCATTGTCTTCCACAGATACTGGTGCTAATTGACATCCCCTCGAGAGTGGTGGTAGTTCAATAACCATTAGTCACTTAATCTACCTGGTATTAGAGCAAGAACTTATCAAACTGAACTCCAAAAATAGTAAAAAAAAAGGTAATATGATTTACAAAATAGATGTAAATATAAAATTACCCATTCTGAATAAGTTTTTAAAGACAATAGTTTCTCCTCAAGAATATTCACATGTAGTAAAATAACTGACAGTTACTTCTTTGTTATCCCTCAAAAGGTATAAATTGTTCCTTTTTTAAGTGAATGGAAAATCTTTAAACATTTTGAGACAGACAAGGAAAGGAAAAGAATAATTTGTTTATTAAAATATTAATTCAATGTTTGGTCATTCACAGATCATCTCCATGCCATCACCATTTAGAATTTAATACGTTTCAGTTATACACTATTTTTTCTGTTCCACATACTCTAAAGCAACAGAGATGTTTATCATGAATGCAGAAGGCATAGTTCAGCAAGGAGCTGTGGCAACCAGAGTTAACCACATCATTGCTCTTTTGGAGGGGGCTTTTTACCTGTGCTTTCTTTGTTTAGATCTGGTGGGTTAGTGGAGTTCCAGACAATGTACCCAATCATGATCACAATACCATTTATATTGGACAGAGAATGATTTGGAAAAGTCCTACCCAACCAGAACTCTTACTTGGTTGTCAATAAAAGACAAAACATATCACAATAATGGCTACTTTTAAATATAAGGCTTGGGTCATACTGTTATACAAACTTCTGGAAATAGAGCTATTGTTGCTATAAATTCAGTTCAGTTTAGTTCACCATTATTTACTGAGTGCCTACATGTGCAAGGCTCTGGGGCTGCAAAGGTGACTGGACCCTAACCGCAGCTCTCACTGAATGCTCATGGGTGTGTGACAATAGAATGCAACAATCTGTGGAACCACAGAGGAGAGAGCCATTCTTTTTTCCAGCTGACACCAGAGACTCTGGGATTGTGCCTTGACCTGTTTATAAGATGAAAAGCACCACACCACCAACAATAACACTAGGAAGAAGAGCCTTCCAGGCCAAAGACCATTAGTGAGCCTGGGCCTAGGAGATGGGTGTGTATTGTGTGGAGGTGGAATGGGTGCGTGCAGAAAGGAGAAACAGCAAGGGCTGCTTAGTGGCAGAGGGCGAAGGGTCATCTGAGTAGTAGGTAAAGAGTATGAGATCTCCATATTAGGGGGAGAGTCTTTGAAGGATGATAAGCAGAAAGCTGAACTGATTATATTGTAGTCATTATAAAGGATGGATTGGAAGAGACAGAAAACAGAGGCAGTTAAAGTCTTCATGTCCAGACTCAAGATGAGGAGGGTCACACTGATCAGGGGTGACTGGAAAGGAGAGGAGAGGATCAATTCAAGAGTTACTTGAAAAGGAGCACCAACGGCCCTTGGTTTCTAATTAGATGGGATGTAGGCAGAGAAAGAGAAATGAGTCAGTGGGGAGTTGGATTTCTAGCCCAGGTGTCTGTAATAATGATGATGGTGTGACAGATTCAGTGGTTACAGGTGGAAGATAAGCATTTTGTTTTGTTTTGTTGCCGCTCGAGAGGGTGAAGGAGGAGAAGATAAAGTATTTTGTTTTAAACATTTTGAATTGTAAGTACTGTCAGAGTACCTGAGGGGACATTTTTGATATATAGTAGGAGCTGGAAATATGGATCTAAACTTAGGAGAAATTGGGGCTGGAAGTATAAATGATGTCAGTCTATAGTACTTTACCTGTGTATAATCGGTGAGGCATTAAAATAAGATGAAATTACTGAGGGTTGAGGTGATGGTTAGCAGGTGGCCAGAAAGCCCTCAAGGTCATTGTTTTGGTATAGTACCTATCAGAGTAATTGGCACATAGTATTTAATGTATTTGTTGAATGCTGACTCTTCCAGAGTCTCAATTCCTGCTCTCAGGAATTGTGTAATCTCTTGGTTAATCTATGTAGGGGTAAGCAAGTATTTACCACTTGACTGGAATACAATGGATTTGAACACCAAATCGAGGTTGTAAGGCAGCTTGGTGTGAATATGGGAATAGAGAGAAAAATAACCTACAGCCAACCAGATGCCTTAGAAAGTTGGCCCCAGCCTCTTTCCTCAGCCCATCCCATCTAATAGAAATGGAGTAAAGTAGGGAAATCCTGATGCAGTACTCAGGTACCCTGCCTTGTTTTCTTTCTGAAAGACTTCCTTTTCTGTGTAGACCTTAGACATTTTCTGACTGACTCAACCTTATCTCCACAGGGCCTGTTGACAGCATGCCAAGGGCATCAAGTGGGGCAGCCACATGTTTTTGGACTGGTCCTGGCTTATTGCCACCACATTGCTCAGATTCCCAGTCCCTGTCAGAATTCTAAGTGACTGCTCCTGGTCACAAGACATTTATTTGTTTCCTGAAGGACTTCAAGTGCTTGCAAAATGGTCTGTTATATCCACCCCCAGAAATATGACTGCTCATCTTTGAGATCCTATGTAGGTAGAAAGAGGAGGGGAAAATGGTAAATCAATGCACATAATCATATACAGCATCACCATTTATCATCAGCTATAACTTTTTATTGGTCCTGTTAATTTTCCATCAGTCACCTCATTACCTATCTAACTGCCCTCATCCTATTACATTCTGGATCAATCTCCCTGCTTCCACCAGGCAGGCCTGTTTGTGATCCATGCACAAACAACCCTATAGCTGGGGCTTCCTACCCACACCTTTCCCCACTTAAACTGTTCAACATTTTCTCAGTCATCCATGTTTAATCTTTAAATGTTCCTAAAAACTATAGCTTCTTCATAGATGTTTTTCTTTCTAATCATGAAAACAAATCATTCCAAATTCCTCCATATTTATATATATGGTAACTATACATTTTATCTCTACATACTGTATGCTGGGACATGATTTCTTAGGACTTATTTATGCATACCCTTAATCTTTCCAGAGCAATATCTTATAGACTAGCCCTCAGCATCACCTGGAGAGATGGTTGAGTTGAATGGACTATTCTAAGTCAATTTGAAATTTCTTAGATAATGAGAATAATAATGACAATAACCATCACTCACTGTCTGCTATGCCAGACATTGTACTAAGCTTTTTGCCATGTTATTGCATTTGATTGTCACAGTAAAAAGTGAAGAGGTTTTATCATCCCCATTTTTTACAGATGAGGTTCAAAGAGGTTAAGCAGTTTGCCTGGGGTCATATGATTAGTAGAGAGCAGAACCTGGATTCAAAACCATGTCTTTGAGACTCAGCAGTTCATAATCTTGGCAGAGCACCATATTTTTCATGTTTAATTTTTTAGAGAACAAATACTGTTTTCTGGTATTTTCTTGATCGCTTTCCATTCCTCCTCTTACGTGATTGTGTATTGAGGGCTGTAATTAAATGAGCTCTTTTAAGTTCCAGGAACGCATGGACGCTCAATTTCCTTCAGAAGATTGTTCTGGTGAGGACAGACAGGGAATTGTAAAGGGAAGTAGGATCTGCCTCGATAATGCAAAGCCAGACCTCATGGAGAATTTGGAAAAATTGTTTCTCCTCGTGCCCATTTCCTCAGAATGGGTTTTCTTAGAGTTTAATGGATCCTCCCTTCTTTTGAACAAAGCTTGCTAATGTTCAGATCAAAGGGCCTTTATTAGAAACCAGTTCTTTCACTATTTCAACAAATATTTATCAAGTGCTTACCATATGTCAAGCAGTCTTTAAGGTGCTCAGGAAAAGAGGTAAACATAACAAGTTTTCTCCTAATGGGGCTATGTTCTAACAGTTTCTTATATTAAGTTTTATAATAACAGCTCCCATGGGGCTAGTCTCATCTTAATGCTTATTTTCCATGTTTGAAGTTTTCCTGTTTTCACCATTGTGCTTGAATTAAGAAGTGAGTTTAAGCCAATATATCACGAATTTATTTATAGTGAACACCTGTTAGTTGCTTCTACAGCATTCACAATGTTTGGTTTTAGCCTTGGAATTCTGGGGATGTTGACACTAAAGCTTCAAAGAGGAACATGTGATCTAGGCTAAACCAATCAGCATGTTATCCCTTCTGTCATGATTGGCTTGGTAAATAGCATGTGGCCTGAGAAAGTCCAACAAAAGCAAGTCTCAGAATTTTTGAGGGGATTTCAGGAACACTGATCTACTTTCATGCTCTGGAGAGTGTGGTGTGTGAATATGAGGGCTGGAAGTGCTGCAGTCATTTTGCAGAGAAGAGGAAGAATCCAATATACAGATATAAACAGAATTCAGAAATGGAACTGGAGGCCCGATCAAATTGCACCTTGCCTGCTCCACTGTAACCACCAGTAAAGCCAATAAATATCTTTATTTATTGAGACAGTGTGAATTCAGTTTTGTTAATTGCAATTTAGAGCATAGCAACTGATGCTTTAAAAAAAAAGGAAAAACTAAAAGAAAAAACACTCTCCCTTTATTTTTTCTGGAAGACTTTCTAGAATATTTTCTAGACTAGACTAGATTTCATCAGAATACATTCACATTGGGAAATGCAGATTTTGACATTTGATGGCTGTTAGCCAATGTCTCAGAGAGGATAAAATATGCATCCCATTGACAAAGATCCTTCCTATTTTTAGCAGTATTTTTTATATCTTCTGATATGTAGTCTAAATACAAAGGAATCTTTCTAAATATTAATTTTGAAAAATGGCATGTGGTTTAAATTTTTAACCTGTTTTTTCAGTGAGATTAAAACAACTGAGGTATTGAGGAAGAGGAGAGAAAAAAAAAGAGGTCACTATGATTATGGTCAAAAGAAAGAAATAATGTATCTTAGGAGAAAGAAAATACAGAAAAGATGGAAGAAAACAAAGGATAGGGATAAAAATCAGTTTTCTGGAAAGGGAAGTTTTAATACCAACCTGGAAGAGAAAATACACAGTAAGATTTCTAAGATTGTATAATTTAATATCATATAGGAAAAGTGCAAAGATAATAGTTAATAAGTCACAAGAAGTTCTCTTAAAGTTGGATGGACAGGAAAATGAAAAGCAGGCTCAATATAGACAAATATAATTCAAATTATATTACTAAAGTTGTTTGTATGTTATTTTAATTATGATCCAGAAACAAAAGGGGGATTAAAAAGGATTGTAGGACTACTGCCTATGGTATGAGCCTAATCTAACTCAATTAAATCTGAACTTCCCTGCTTAACATAACCATCAAAATGTTGTTTTTGATTATCTAGGAATGAGAACAGAAAATAGTGTCTGACCCTTTGGCAATGGCATTTATCAAAATGACATTTGACATGAATGTGATGGTAGAGTTCTCAGCTACCTAAAGTTTGTAAACTCCTTTCAGTAACCTGAAAAAAACCTCCATTATTGGGCACTAATTATAGAATCAACATGTGAGAAGCATTCCATTCCTGGGTTGTTTGGCAACACTTAGAGATGATCTGAGATTAACATCTACAGAGCATTGATTCTGGATTCATTTGCTAAGTTACATCATTCCTGAAGCATCTCAAATCAGGCAGGACACGGTAGAACCACATGCTGATTCCACAGGGCGTAGCTCCATCCGAATGGGCCCTGATTTAGTCAACAGTCATGCTGTAATCATGAACGATCAGCTGCTCTGTGACACAGGAAGGACCCCTCCTGCCCGTGTGACATGCTCTTAAACAACAGGTCCTCATGGTTGGCGGTGGGTTGACAGGAGGGCTGCTGTGGGAAGGAAGTTACAGCGACCTCACACTGTGGGCAGAATAGGATCTCTGGGCCAAAGTGAGACACTTCTAAGGTGAGAAGCAGCCATGATAGCCTTGCAAGGCCATCTGGAGGAAGTATTTTCTTGTGGACGAACCTCATTATGCTAACCTGCAGCAAAATAATCTGTCCATTCTTAGCTGATGCATGCATTGCCGCCTCAGCGAACCTCTCATAGATAATGTGAGCTACCCTTTTGGATCTCAGAAAGCAAAGTCAAGTTGACTCTTCTTTCCAATTCAGCCACTGAATTATTAAGTTGCTGGCCAACTGTGTAGGTCTGAAGGAATGATTACTCATAAACCCTTTCCACTGCCCCACAGTATGGCTTTGCTCATAATGGCAGAGAGAGAGAAAGACCAGAAGAGAGAAATGGTTGCATTATGTTCTTGTATTCCTATAGGACTTTGTAGGTGCTCAGAATGTGATCCAGCATGGTGAATTGTTCCCGTGAAGAAGGCAGCTAGAAAGGAATATTGTATTCATGCTCTAGATAGGAGAATTGAAAGAAGATATTTTAGAGTAGGCTGATTACGATGCAGAATGAAAATGCGTATCTACTATGTTTCATTCTAGTATTCTATCTACTAGAATATGTCCTTCTATGAATACTACTCTTCATTCTAGTGTTCTAACCACTAGAATCTATCCACAATGATGTGAAATAACATCATTATCAGTAATAACTGACACTCATTGAGTACTTTTCATTCTTTACATTTATTATCTCATTTAATCTTCCCAAAACCTCTGTGATAAGTACTATAATTAGATCCACTGCACGGTTGAGAATAACAAGTATTGAGTCAATCCAGTTTCCTATTTCTTAAATATCATCCTGGGATTGCTGTTTAGGGAGGTAAATGATCTTGTTTATAACAACTCAGCTATTCTTCATTATACTGTGTAAAAACAGCTTCATTTTCTCATTAAGTTTATATTTTTTCCTTTTTGTTTATCTTCCTTTTCTTGTAGTAGAAATTTACCCACAGACAAAAGGAGTCTTAGATCTTCATTGTATCTCGGCCTTTTAGGAGACAGTTGAGCTTGAGAAGTCATAATTTATAGAATGGGAATAATATCCCTCTGTTTATTTTACTGGACTGTTGTGAAGTTATGTGAGACTTTATAAATGAAAATGTTTTATAAAATGTTAATAAGCACTGTGTAAACACTAATATAAATGTTATTTCCACTTATAAATCGTCTTTTTTCTTTGCCTCACTTTTTCTTTTCTTTTTCTGAATAAAGACTTTTTTGTTCCTGTACAAGTTCATATACAAATGTCTTCCAGTGGTTCAATCAACTACAAAAAAGATAATAGCAAGATTTCTGAAGACATTTACTTAGAACTATTTTGTCCCTCCAGGTCTAGGTTATTCTCATGTAAGGTATGCTTAATTTTCTGAACTCTCAGATTATTACTAGCAGCAACATAACACATTGAATATTGAAACCCTAAAGTTAACTTACTTGAGTTTCTTTGTTAGAATTTTAGTTCTGTATAAAATAACTCAGGTTTTAAGAGGAGTTTGAAGCATACTAGCCATTGAAAGTAGAAAAGAAAGAAATCTCAGAAGTATCAATGTAAAAAACAGCCATTCAGAAACAAAATGATATGAGAAAACATTATAAGAAAACATCAGTTATGAGTAAAAAGACACCACAGCAAGGCCATGTATTGGGGATGAGGGTGAGCAGTGAGAGATGGAACACAGAGGCAAGTTCTCTTCCAAGTTCCCATAATGAAGCTGTGTGCTGCCTAAACTCAATCACCGGAGAAATCCTGCATGATTATAGCTATTACACCCAACACTTCCCTATACCACATTCAAAGATGTGTAGAAAAATCTTAATATCAGTGAGTAAGAATGCCATTAGCTCCAAGTGAGAGTTCCAAAAAGAGTAGAGAATAGAGTTTAACCACACTCATTGAGGAACAAAAATTGGTTGTGCCTTCAAGCCTTAAAAGTGAAACCTGGTATTTCAAAACCTATGTATTCCATATTTATGAAACCTAAGTATGGCACTATGGCAATGCTACAGAGGCATGAAATAAAACAACTAAAAAATATACCAAAGAAACTTCTACACCTAGGCACACACACACAGACACACACTACCCAAAACTTTAAAAATGGATAGTTTGATCATTCTATTCAATTTTTCTTTTTCTACTGTTTCTTATGATATCCAGGGTCATGAACAAAGTTCTAGTCTCTTTCTTTTTCATTAAAAAAAATATTTTATTAAGGTATTATTGATTATACACTCTTATGAAGGTTTCACATGAAAAAACAGTGTGGTTACTACATTAACCCATATTATCAAGTACCCACCCATACCCCAATGCAGTCACTGTCCATCACTGTAGTAAGATCCCACAGAATCACTGTTTGCCTTCTCTGTTCTACACTGTTTTCCCCGTTATCCCCCACACCATGTGTACTAAACATAATACCCCTCAAACCCCTTCTCCCTCCCTCCCCACCTGCCCTCCCCCACCCCTCCCCTTTGGTAACCACAGGTCCCTTCTTGGAGTCTCTGGGTCTGGTGCTATTTTGTTCCTTCAGTTTTGCTTTGTTGTTACACTCCACAAATGAGGGAAGTCATTTGGCACTTGTCTTTCGCCACCTGGCTTATTTCACTAAGCATAATATCCTCCAGCTCCATCCATGTTGTTGCAAATGGTAGGATTTTTTCCTTTTTTATGGCTGAGTAGTATTCCATTGTGTCTATGTACCACCTATTCTTCATTTATTCATCCTACTGATGGACACTTAGGTTGCTTCCATATCGTGGTTATTGTAAATAGTGCTGCAATAAACATAGGGGTGCATATGTCTTTTTGAGTCTGAGAAGTTGTATTCTTTGGGTAAATTCCAATGAGTGGGATTCCCGGGTCAAATGGTTATTTTTATTTTTAGTTTTTTGAGAAACCTCCACATTGCTTTCCACAGTGGTTGAACTAGCTTACATTCCCACCAGCAGTGTAGGAAGGTTCCCCTTTCTCTGCATCCTCGCCAGCATTTGTTGTTCTTAGTCTTTCCAATGCCGCCATCCTTACTGGTGTGAGGTGATAACCTCATTGTGGTTTTAATTTGCATTTCCCTGATGATTAGTGATGTGGAGCATCTTTTCATGTGTCTGTTGGCCATCTGAATTTCTTCTTTGGGGAATTGTCTCTTCATATCCTCTGCCCATTTTTTAATCAGGTTATTTGCTTTTTGGGTGTTGAGGCATGTGTGTTCTTTATATATTTTGGATGTTAACCCCTTGTCGGATATGTCATTTACAAATATATTCTCCCATACTGTAGGATGCCTTTTTGTTCTGTTGATGGTGTCCTTTGCTGTACAGAAACTTTTTACTTTGATGTAGTCCCATATGTTCATTTTTGCTTTTGTTTCCCTTGCTCAAGGAGATATGTCAGAAAGAAGTTGCTCATGTTTATATTCAGGAGATTTTTCCCTATGTTGTCTTCGAATTTTATGGTTTCATGACTTACATTCATGTCTTTGATCCATTTCGAGTTTACTTTCGTGTATGGGGTTAAACAATAATCCAGTTTCATTCTCTTGCATGTAGCTGTCCAGTTTTGCGAACACCAGTTGTTGAAGAGGCTGTCATTTCCCCACTGTATGTCCATGGCTCCTTTATCATATATTGATTGACCATATATGGTTGGGTTTATATCTGGGCTCCCTAGTCTGTTCCATTGGTTTATAGGTCTGTACTTGTGCCAGTAACAAATTGTCTTGATTACTGTGGCTTTGTAGTAGAGTTTGAAGTTGTGGAGCATTATCCCCCCAGATTTATTCTTCCTTCTCAGGATTGCTTTGGCTATGTGGGGTCTTTTGTGGTTCTATATGAATTTTAGAACGATTTGCTCTAGTTCATTGAAGAATGCTGTTGGTATTTTGATAGGAATTGCATTGAATCTGTAGATTGCTTTAGGCAGGATGGCCACTTTGATAGAATTAATTCTTCCTATCCATGAACACAGGATGTGTTTCCATATTTGGTATCTTCTTTAATTTCTCTCATGTGTGTCTTATAGTTTTCAGAGTATAGGTCTTTCACTTCCTTGGTTAGGTTTATTCCTGGGAATTTATTCTTGTTGATGCAACTGTGAATGGAATTGTTTTCCTGATTTCTCTCTCTGCTAGTTCATCATTAGTGTATAGGAATGCAACAGATTTCTCCGTATTAATTTTGTATCCCAGAACTTTGTTGAATTCAGACATTAGATCTAGTAGTTTTGGAGTGGATTCCTTAGGTTTTTTTATATACAGTATCATGTCATCTGCAAACAGGGACAGTTTAACGTTTTCCTTGCCAATCTGGATGCCTCTTATTTCTTTCTGTTGTCTGATTGCCATGGCTAGGACCTCCAGTACTATGTTGAATAGAAGTGAGGAGAGTGGGCATCCTTGTCTTGTTCCCGATCTTAAAGGAAAGGCTTTCAGCTTCTCACTGTTAAGTATAATGTTGGCTGTGGGTTTGTTATATATGGCATTTATTTTGTTGAGGTATTTGCCCTCTATACCCATTTTGTTGAGAGTTTTAATCATGAATGATGTTGAATTTTGTCAAATGCTTTTCAGCATCTATGGAGATGATCATGTGGTTTTTGTCCTTCTTTTTGTTGATGTGGTGGATGATGTTGATGGATTTTCGAATGTTGTACCATCCTTGCATCCCTGGAATAAATCCTACTTGATCATGATAGGTGATCTTTTCGATGTATTTTTTTTAATATAATTTATTTTATTATCATTAATCTACAATTACATGTGCAATATTACGGTTATTAAACTACCCCTTCATCAGGTCCCCCCCACCAACCCGATTACAGTCACTGTCCATCAGCATAGTGAGATGCTATAGAATCACTACTTGTCTTCTCTGAGTTGTACTGCCCTCCCTGTGCCCTCCCAACATTACATCTGCTAAACGTAATGCCCCTTTTTCCCTCTTATCCCTCCCTTCCCACCCATTTTCCCCAGTCCCTTTCCCTTTGGTAACTATTAGTCCGTTCTTGGGTTCTGTGAGTCTGCTGCTGTTTTGTTCCTTCAGTTTTTTTCTTTATTCTTATACTCCACATATGAGTGAAATCATTTGATACTTGTCTTTTTCGGCTTGGCTTATTTCACTGAGCATAATACCCTCTAGCTCCATCCATGTTGTTGCAAATGGTAGGACTTGTTTTCTTCTTATGACTGAATAATATTCCATTGTGTATATGTACCACCTCTTCTTTATCCATTCATCTACTGATAGACACTTAGGTTGCTTCCATTTCTTGGCTATTGTAAATAGTGCTGCAATAAACATAGGGGTGCATCTGTCCTTTTCAAATTGGGCTGCTGCATTCTTAGGGTAAATTCCTAGGAGTGGAATTCCTGGGTCAAATGGTATTTTTATTTTGAGTTTTTTGAGGAACCTCCATACTGCTTTCCACAATGGTTGAACTAATTTGCATTCCCACCAGCAGTGTAGGAGGGTTCCCTTTTCTCCACATCATCACCAACATTTGTTGTTGTTTGTGTTTTGGATGTTGGCCATCCTCACTGGTGTGAGGTGATATCTCATTGTGGTTTTAATCTGCATTTCTCTGATGATTAGCGATGTGGAGCATCTTTTCATGTGCCTGTTGGCCATCTGAATTTCTTCTTTGGAGAAGTGTCTATTCATGTCCTCTGCCCATTTCTTAATTGGATTATTTGCTTTTTGTTTGTTAAGGTGCATGAGTTCTTTATATATTTTGGATGTCAACCCCTTATTGATATGTCATTTATGAATATATTCTCCCATACTGTAGGATCTCTTTTTGTTCTA
The DNA here is from genome assembly GCA_032199065.1 of Smutsia gigantea. Taxonomy (NCBI): domain Eukaryota; kingdom Metazoa; phylum Chordata; class Mammalia; order Pholidota; family Manidae; genus Smutsia; species Smutsia gigantea. Next base: position 103,116 of record JAVSCE010016345.1, read on the forward strand.
CTGATAGTGTCCTTTGCTGTACAGAAGCTTTTCAGCTTGATATAGTCCCACTTGTTCATTTTTGCTTTTGTTTCCCTTGCTTGGGGGGATATGTTCATGAAGAAGTCGCTCATGTTTATGTCCAAGAGATTTTTGCCTATGTTTTTCTCTAAGAGTTTTACGGTTTCATGACTTACATTCAGGTCTTTGATCCACCTTGAGTTTACCGTTGTGTATGGGGCTACACAGCGGTCCAGTTTCATTCTCTTACATGCAGCTGTCCAGTTTTTCCAACACCAGCTGCTGAAGAGGTTGTCATCTCCCCATTGTATATCCAAGGCTCCTTTATCAAATATTAATTGACTGTATATGTTTGGGTTAATGTTTGGCTTTTCTATTCTGTTCCACTGGTCTGTGGGTCTGTTTTTGTGTCAATACCAAATTGTCTTGATTACTGTGGCTTTGTAGTAGAGCTTGAAGTCAGCGAGCATACTTCCCTCTGTTTTATTCCTCCTTCTTAGGATTGCTTTGGCTATTCGGGGTCTTTTGTGGTTCCATATGAATTTTAGAATTATTTGTTCCAGTTCACTGAAGAAAGCTGTTGGTATTTTGATAGGGATTGCATTGTATCTGTAGATTGCTTTAGGTAGTACAGCCATTTTGACAATATTCTTCCTAGCCAAGAGCATGGGATGCATTTCCATTTGTTAGTGTCCTCTTTAATTTCTCTTAGGAGTGTCTTGTAGTTTTCAGAGTACAGGTCTTTCACTTCCTTCGTTAGTTTTATTCCTAGGTATTTTATTCTTTTTGATGCAATTGTGAATGGAATTGTTTTTCTGATTTCTCTTTCTGTTAGTTCATGTTAGTGTATAGGAAAGCAACTGATTTCTGTGTGTTAATTTTGTATCCTGCAACTTTGCTGAATTCAGATATTAGTTCTAGTAGTTTTGGAGTGGAGTCTTTAGGGTTTTTTATGTACAATATCATGTCATCTGCAAATAGTGACAATTTGACTTCTTCTTTACCAATCTGGATGCCTTGTATTTCTTTGTTTTGTCTCATTGCCGTGGCTAAGAACTCCAGTACTATGTTGAATAACAGGGGAGACAGTGGGCATCCCTGCCTTGTTCCCAATCTTAGATGAAAAGCTTTCAGCTTCTCGCTGTTAAGTATGATGTTAGCTGTGGGTTTGTGATATATGGCCTTTATGATGTTAAGGTACTTGCCGTCTATACCCATTTTTTTGAGAGTTTTAATCATGAATGGATGCTGAATTTTGTCAAATGCTTTTTCAGCATCTATGGAGATGATCATGTGGTTTTTGTCCTTCTTTTTGTTGATGTGGTGGATGATGTTGATGGATTTTCGAATGTTGTACCATCCTTGCATCCCTGGGATGAATCCCACTTGATCATGGTGTTTGATCCTCTTGATGTATTTTTGAATTCGGTTTGCTAATATTTTGTTGAGTATTTTTGCATCTACGTTCATCAGGGATATTGGTTTGTAATTTTCTTTTTTGGTGAGGTCTTTGCCAGGTTTTGGTATTAGAGTGATGCTGGCTTCATAGAATGAGTTTGGAAGTATTCCCTCCTCTTCTGTTTTTTGGAAAACGTTAAGGAGAATGGGTGTTATTTCTTCTCTGTATGTCTGGTAGGATTCAGAGGTGAATCCATCTGGTCCGGGGATTTCGTTCTTGGGTCCTTTTTTGATTACCAATTCAAATTCATTGCTGGTGATTGGTCTGTTTAGTTTTTCTGTTTCTTGCTTGGTCAGTCTTGGAAGGTTGTATTTTTCTAAGAAGTTGTACATTTTTTCTAGGTTTTCCAGCTTGTTAGAATATAGATTCTCATAATATTCTCTTATAATTCTTTGTATTTCTGTGGCGTCTCTCATTATTTTTCCTTTCTCATTTCTGATACTGTTTATGTGTGTAGATTCTCTTTTTCTCTTAATGAGTCTGGCTAGGGGTTTATCTATTTTGTTTATTTTTTCAAAGAACCAGCACTAGGTTTCATTGATTTTTTCTATTGTTTTATTCTTCTCAATTTTATTTATTTCTTCTCTGATCTTTATTATGTCCCTCCTTCTGGTGACTTTGGGCCTCATTTGTTCTTCTTTTTCCAATTTCAGTAATTGTGTCTTTACACTATTCATTTGGGAATGTTCTTCCTTCTTTATATAGGCCTGGATGGCAATATACTTTCCTCTTAGACCTGCTTTAGCTGCGTCCCACAGAAGTTGTGGCTTTGTGTTGTTGTTGTCATTAGTCTCCATATATTCTTTGATTTCTGTTTTGATTTGGTTGTTAACCCATTGATTAATTAGGAGAATGTTGTTAAGTCTCCATGTATTTGTGAGCCTTTTTGATTTCTTTCTAAAATTTATTTCTAGTTTTATACCTTTGTGATCTGAGACGTTGGTTGGTAGGATTTCAATATTTTTTAATTTATTGAGGTTCTTTTTGTGGCCTAGTATGTGGTCTATTCTGGAAAATGTTCCATGTGCACTTGAGAAGAATGTGTATCCTGTTGCTTTTGGGTGTAGAGTTCTGAAGATGTCTGTTAGGTCCATCTGTTCTAGTGTGTTGTTCAGTGCCTCTGTGTCTTTACTTATTTTCTGTTTGGTTGATCTGTCCTTTGGAGTGAGTGGTGTGGTGAAGTCTCCTAAAATGAATGCATTGCTGTCTATTTCCTCCTTTAATTCTGTTAGTATTTGTTTCACATATGCTGGTGCTCCTGTGTTGGGTGCATATATATTTATAATGGTTATATCTTCTTGTTGGACTGATCCCTTTATCATTATGTAATGTCCTTCTTTATCTTTTGCTACTTTCTTCGTTTTGAAGTCTATTTTGTCTGATACAAGTACTGCAACACCTGCTTTTTTCTCTTTGTTGTTTGCATGAAATATCTTTTTCCATCCCTTCATTTTAGTCTGTGTATATCTTTGGGTTTGAGGTGAGTCTCTTGTAAGCAGCATATAGATGGGTCTTGCTTTTTTATCCATTCTGTTACTCTGTGTCTTTTGATTGGTGCATTCAGTCCATTTACATATAGGGTGATTATCGATAGATATGTACTTATTGCCATTGCTGGCTTTAGATTCGTGGTTATTAAAGGTTCAAGGGTTGCTTCTTTACTATCTAACAATCTAACTTAACTTTCTTGTTAAGATATTGTGAAGACAGTCTGATGTTTCTTTATTTCTCTCCCTTCTTATTCTTCCTCCTCCTTTCTTTATATACTAGGTGTTTTATTCTTTGCCTTTAGTTAGTATTTGGATGGTCTGCCTTCTCTGCTATGATTTTATTTTCTCTGGTGACATCTTTTTAGCCTTGGGAGTGCTTCCCTCTAGAGCAGTTCCTTTAAGATATCCTGTAGAGGTGGTTTATGAGAGCAAACTCTCTCAACTTTTGCTTGTCTGGAAATTGTTTAATCCTTCTGTCATATTTAAATGATAATCGTGCTGGATACAATATTCTTGGTTCGAGGCCCTTCTGTTTCATTACGTTAAATATATCATGCCATTTTCTTCTGGCCATTTTTTTTATTGTGTGTCTTGGTGTTGTCTTCCTAGCGTTCCTTTTGTTGGGAGATATGTGGGCTTCCGTGGACTGTGAGACTATTTCCTTCCCCAACATGGGGAAGTTTTGAGCAATTATTTCTTCAAAGACACTTTCTATCCCTTTTTCTCTCTCTTCTTCCTCTGGTACTCCTATAATGCGAATATTGTTCCGTTTGGATTGGTCACACAGTTCTCTTAATATTCTTTCATTCCTAAAGATCCTTTTATCTCTCTCTGCCTCAGCTTCTCTGTATTCCTATTCTCTGATTTCTATTCCATTAACAGTCTCTTGCATCTCATCCAGTCTGCTGTTAAGCCCATCGATCGCTTGTCTGATTTCTGCATTGTCTTTCCTCACTTCCCTTACTTCCTCCCTCAGCTCTTGCACATTTCTCTGTAGATCCATCAGTATGGTTATGACTTTTGTTCTGAATTCTTTTTCAGGAATGTTGTGCATTTCCATCCCTTCAGGTTCCCTCTCTGGTGTTTTCTGGGTCTGGGTGAGTTTTGTTTGTACCATATTCCTCCGTCTTTTCATGGCGATAGAAGTGGTCACTGGTGGGTGCCACGTATGTCAGCTGGGCTCTTTAAGACTTTTAAAAAGAAAGAAAAGAGAAAAAAAGAAAGAAGGAAAAGAAAGAAAAGAAAAAAGAAAGAAAGAAAAAAAACCCGCCTACCGGGAGTAGATTCTGTGGGGATGCTGTAGGTGGCGCTGTTGCTCCACTATTCCGCAGCCACGGCTGCACCGCTCTGCAGGGCCCTTTGTAGCTCTGGCCTGTGCGGCAAAGAATGGGAGGCTGTTGATCTCTGTGGTAAGTCCAAGTACGGCTACTCTTTCCCAGTCGCCAGCCAAGGGGTCCGAAATTTCCCAGGACTCCCAGCCTGGTGGGCTGAATGTGATGGGACGATCCTGGGCCGTTGTCTAAGACTGCTAAAAAAAAAAGCGCATGCTTTTCTTTTGTCCTGGGAGCCGGCTGCGAGGACCCGGGTGCATTCCCAAGCTCAGATCCTGCACCTTCTGTCTCTCCAATCTCCGATACACCGTGCGATGTGTGTCAGCGCTCCCGGCGTGGATCACCAGGGCTGGTTATTTCATGGGCCTGTACTTCCACTCCCTCCCAGCTCTGAATCCTCTCCACCCGCTGGTGCGCTGGGGTGGGGGAGTGCTCGGGTCCCACTGGGTCGCGGCTCCGTATCTTACCGGCCTCATGGGGTGCCAAGTCCTCTCAGGTATAGATGCAGGCTGTATGCTGTCCTGTATCTTCTGGTCTCTTTTTTACGAATAGTTGTATTTGTTGTATTGTCATAAATACATATGGTTTTGGGAGGAGATTTCTGCCGCCCTGCTCATGCCGCCATCTTCCCGAAATGATAGATTTTTTTTTTAAACTAACTTATGATTTTAAGCAGTTCATTTAAAAATATAACATACTATTAAAAATCAAATTTTGAGAAAAGATATACCAAGAAAACTAACCAGAAGGAAGTTGGCATAGCTATATTAAAAGCAAAAAAAAAAATCAATTTTAAAATAAAATACTTTGTGAAAAATGAAGAGAATTAGTACATAAAATAAAACATTAAAAATAGGCATAACCAAAGGAAGAAGTCAACAAATCCTCTAAGCTAAGAAAGAGAGGGTAACAATCCACCTTAGGCACTTCAGGGAAAGATGATACCAGCATACCTCGTTTTATTGCACTTTGCTTTATTACATTTTGTAGGTATTCCATTTTTGACAAATTGAAGATTTATGGCAGCCCTGCATTGAGCACATCTATTGGTGCCACTTTTTTTTATTGAAGTATCCTTGATATAAAATTGTATGTTGGTTTCAGGTATACATCTTGGGTTCAACACTTACCCATATTATTAAATCCTCAGCCCCACTAGTGCAGTTACTATCTGTCAACATAGGAAGATGTTAGAGAATCACTGGCTATAGTCTCTATGCTGTACTACCATCCCCATGACCAACTCATATAATGATTGAGAATTTTTGTGCCCTTTTAGCACCCTCTACCTCCCCACCAATCCCAACCCCTCCCCATGGTAACTACCAGTCACTTCTCAGTGTCTATGAGTCTACTGTTATTGTGTTCATTTTGTTTTGTTTGTTTTTATATTCCACAAATAACTGAAATCATATGGTATTTGTCTTTCTCTGCCTGGCTTATTTCACTGAGCATAATATCCTCTAGATTCATCCATGTTGTTGCAAATGTCAGGATTTCTTTTCTTTTTATGGCTGAATAATATTCCACTATGTACCACCTCTTTTTTATCCATTCATCTACTGATGGACACTTAGGTTGCTTCCATATCTTGACTATTTACAATAGTAAATTTTGTTTTCTTCAGGTAACTTCCTAGAAGTGGAATTACTGGGTCATATGGTATTTCTATTTTGAGTTTTTTGAGGAACCTCCATTCTGCTTTCCACAGTGGCTGTACCAATTGACATTCCCATCAACAGTGTAAGAAGGTTCATTCCCTTTTCCCCAAATCCTCACCAACACTCATTATTTCTTGTCTTTTGGATAAGTGGCCATTCTAACTGGTGTGAGGTGATATCTCACTGTGGTTTTGATTTGCATTTCCATGATGAACAGTGATGTGGAGCATCTTCTCATGTTCCTGTTGGCCATCTGTATTTCTTCTTTGGAGAGATGTCTGTTCAGGTCTGCCTTTTTTAAATCAGATTGTTTGTTTTTCTGGTGTTGTGGCATATAGTTCTTTATATATTTTGGATGCTAACCCCTTATCAGATAAATCATTTATGAAGACATTCTCCCATACTGTAGGATGCCTTGTTCTGCTGATGGTGTCCTTTGCTGTACAAAAGCGTTTTAGTTTGATGTAGTCCCACTTGTTCATTTTTTATTTTGTCTCCCTTGCCCAAGGACATGTGTCCAGGAAAAAATTGCTTATGCTTAGGTTCAAGAGATTTTTGCCTGTTTTCTTCTAAGAGTTCTTATCAGTGCCACTTTTCCAACATCATTTGCTCACTCTATGTCTCTGTGCCACATTTGGGTAGTTCTTGCAATATTTCAAACTTGTTCATTATTATTACATTTGTTAGGGTCATCTGTAATCAGTGATTATGATTCACTGAAGGCTCAGATGATGTCTAACCTTTTTCATTAATTATTTTAATTTAAGTATTTTTAATCGAGGTATGTACAATGTCTTTTTAGACATAATACTATTGCACGCTTAATAGACTACAGTGTAGCATAAATATAACTTTCATATGTACTGGAAACCAAAATATTCGTTTGACTTGCTTTATTGTGATATTCATTTTATTGCAGTAGTCTGGAACTAAACCCCCAATATCTCTGAGGTATGCCTGTACTTGTGCTGGGATTCAAAGGATCCCAGGGGCTGGCCAGATAAGTAGGATAAAACTGAAAAAGGAACGCAGGTGAACAGATACAAAGAACATACGATTCTGGGGAAGCTACCCGCACTTCAGTATGACTCAGTGCACATAGGATAGGCAAAATGAAGAGAGAATGAAGAACTACAAGTAGGAATTTTATGCACTTTGTTAGACTTTATCTTGAAAGAAGTGTCGAGTCAGTGATGAATGGGAGCCTTGATCCGATTCTGAATTGAGGTCAGTGATTCCGGTGCTACTGAGCACAGTGACTTAGATAGCATCCAGACTGGGTCTGTGACGAATCCTAAGTGTGTCTGGTCTCAGGGTCAGGGGGTGATGATGTAGTAGCAGTACATCCAACACCAACTCATTTCACTCCACGTGAGGTGGGCCTTGCTTCCCTCTGGAGTGCGCAGAGGATGTTTCCTGCTTAAACTAGCCCTCATGAATATCCACCATTTAGCCATAAAAAGGGATGTCCTACTTTCCTGACACATGGCATCCCTGGATAGTCCCTGATTCACCCATTTACTGAGCAAATTATTACTACAAGGCTCGCTTTTGTAGGCACTGGGGATACAGCAGCAGGAAAAGGAGAGACATCCCTGCCTTCAGGGGGCCCACATTCTGTGTGGCTGTGTATGGGTGGGAAGATACAGACAATAAACATCATTTATAAGTAAATTGTAAAGGACATTAGAAAGTGCTAAGTATTATGGGAAAGTAAAAGAAGGTCAGGAGATGGAGAGGGGTGGAGCAAACAAAGGATTACAAGTGTAAGTAGGTAGTTGGGTGAGGCAGGGGCTTGCCGAGAAGGGAATCTCTGAATTGGGACTTGCAGGTGGCAAGGAAGTGAACTGTGCAAACATCTGAAGGAAGAGTGTTCCAGGCAGAAGCAGGGTCCCTTTAGTATTTGTCATCTCTATTGAATCAATGAATTAAAGCAATTATTCTGACACTTGAAATTTTTACCTTTGATGCTTTCTAAGAAGCATACCTTATGCACACCCCTACATACATGTACATACCTAAGTGCATCTCCCATGGAATCAGTATTTATGACATTTAAAGAGGAAGTGGTTTGGAAAACAGCCATGAATGCAGTTACCCAGTGCCTGGCGGTTTTCCTTTTCCTCTCCTGGAATTCAACCAAACAGCTGTTATTGTTAGCTCTGTAGTAATTTGGCTCTTGTATAGCAACTTGAGTGACATTGAGCTTTGATAGATGGTCATGACATCTTTATTAGAAATATCTAAATTGTTCCAAGAGACTATGCCTCAAGTTTTTACTCTGAAAGCAAGAAAGGCCAAAAACACAAATATCTTTGTAAATCAAATATTAAGAGATGGTGAGAATGAATTTTCTCCCAGCTTTGTCTTGGTTGACAATTCTTTGGGATAAAGTTGAATATTTCTGTGATTCCTAAGACTGTCAGAGCTGTCTGATTAAGTGAAAGCATAAGGAGATTGCATACAGAATATTTGTCATATAAAATTATTCCTTTTAGAGGCTAGAGAAGAAAATTTGTCTTACATAGAGGGAAACTCAGGCACTTTACATTGGTTGCCTTATTTTGATTATCAGAAATAACATTTTGATTCGGTATATTAACTTCAGAGGAGCAATTAATCTCAGAGAAGGTAAATCCCATGGTCCCGTAGCTCTTATGTAGTCAGGCGGGGATTTGAATTAGAGCTTGCCTGGAAACTAAAGCCAAACTCTAAAGCAGTTGGGCACATACTCTCAGCTATGAGGGCTTCCTTCTCAATGAAGAAGACCATGCAGCGTTGTCCACTGGGGATGCCCGTGAGCACCCACACTGAGACCTCGGCTGCACGTGTTCTCATACAGTGCAAGGTGTCGTCTGGGAGTCTGTCTTTTAAAGATCTCATGGCGATGCAGATGCTCATCCCCATTTGAGAGCCACCCCACACAACAAGCTACTTCAGCTGAGGTGCTGGCCACACATCCGATGAACAGTAGAGAAGCATGCTATTGAGAGCAAGGTCTTTTTTTTGGAATAGTACCTTTTGAAGAGGAAAAAGATAGCATGCAGTTAAGGATTCTTTAAGAGAATACAAAACAAGAGAGTGAAGATTAAGAAGACCATTAATTGATATTCTGAATTATTCATTACCAGGTACAGTATAATGCACTCAATTTACATGTTATTCAACTATTGATGATACGTTTATCACCTACTTACAATAGGCCTAATACATTTATTTAATGTTTATGTATACTGAAACGGTTTGTGTTTTTAAAGAATGGAAAAAAGACAATACAGACATTTTTCTTACACCCAAAATACTCTCCGTTGATTCTCAAAAGATCTGTAAAGGGCTACAGCTCAGAAACTTTTTGTATCTACCCCAGAGAATCTAGTTTCTTACTAGAAAATTCAGTGAGATCTTTACTAGGTGAGTTGTACAAATTCGAAACTCCAGATTTAGTAAATTGCAGAAAATTTTTCCTTTAAAACAATGTGCTTGAGTCACAAAATGTAATAGTCTCAATATAGACATAACTTGAGTTCCAAAGTTCATTTCTTAGCCAGTCTATTAAACCATAACAAGACTATTTGTAAGTTACAATCAAGTCCCCAATAAGAATGTGTAAAGGAAGTCACGTTGTAATTGAACTGCCATGTAACTGTCCTGAAAAATAGTAGAAAACCATACTTGTATACTTACAGTAGTTAAATCAAGTCTTTAAATTGAATACCCATAGTGGGTATAAATACATTGTTGGTAAGGTCAGGCAGAAAGCAAGTTTTAACTTTGTGTGTGTACTGTACACTCAAGGCACGCCCTACAGATTACTCAGTGAAGTGTATTGACTACGACCGCCGTCATATGTTAGAGGAAGATTATTGAAAGGAATCACAAAGAAAGACAAAGGTGTTTAAGAAACATTTTAGAGTAGGATTTCTAAACCTCCATTAGTAAGCAAGAAAGGGGTCTATTTAAAATGCAGATTCTAGGTTCTAACCGCAGAGATCCCTACTCAGAAGGTCAGAAATCTAGGAGTCTGTATTTTTAACAAATACAAAGTAAGAGGCAGTAAAAGTTTGTCCATGATTGTTCTGCTTTTCACTTATAGTCCTGGTATAATTTTTAATAACACCCACTTCTACTCTCAGGGCACTAGTTTAAATGATAAATTATGGCCAGCTGAAGTTTAGAGTGCCTGGCGTCCCCAGAAGTCTCCCAAACGATAAAAAGCAATGCCCCAGAATGCTTAGACACCCCCCACCTCAGTCACTGGTGCCCTCAGCTGTGTGGGGGCCACTGAGCCATCCCTCAAAATCCATAGAAAACTCAAGAATTGAGCTCGAGAATTCTCCAAAGGAAGTCTCCTTTAGGATTCTCCTGCTGGGGGAGCCTCAGGGTCCTTTTTTTTTCTCCCAGTAAGTCCTTAACGCCTGTGTTCTGGAATTACGGTCATCTCGGAAGTTCATTCCAAGCTAAATTGAAATCAAACATAGGAGACCCAACAGAAATATGTAGGGAGCAGAATATACTTGGGTGAGAAGAGCAAGGTACTCGAGGAGTGAAACAAGAGGATGAAACTGTAGAATGGCCCACTTAGGCCCCCAGAAGCATGGGGGGGGTGAAATCAGAATTTTGCCATGTCTGTGATGGGAAGAAGTTTGTCTAGTAAAACAATGAGAGCCAGTGAGAGCTGAAACTGTTTCCTTTTTCTTAGTTAGCTAAGAAAATGCTTATGAAAAGGCTTGGTAAACAATCAAGGCTTATGAACCATTATCAGGGTCATTGGGGATTCAACAAACACAGAGCCAAGGGAAGAGACAGAGAAAAGGATGCGAGGAGGTACAGAATGGTCGAGAGCAAGCTGGACCTACCTGTGTCAGGGCAAGCCCTGGAAGCGTGAGGCAGTGAAGGACCACAGCCTGAAACACGACTTTGTGGATGGAATGGAGGGTGAGGAAGGGGAGACTTTGTAAAGACTGATTTTAAGATTAAATGAACTTCCTAGGAAATATTATTACCTGACAATTGATAATGCCTTTATTTAAAAAATGAAGCTGTGTCTGTCTTGTGTACAGTACAAAAATCTGTCTCTCCTGTCCATACTAGCAATATAAAGCAAGGTAGAAATATTTTCCTTGAATATTTTGTTTATCTTCAATGAGAAAAATTTAAATACTAACAATTTCCTATTTAATATGTGTGCAAAGTATTTTTTATTAATGAATAATGACACATAAAAGAAATATCTGTCTACTTAATGTATATTTTATTAAGCAAATTATTTCATGTCCTGATTTTTTCACTTACATCTTAACAAAAGCATTTTCTCCTGATATTACATGTTCTTCTCAGAAGTCATTTTTAATAACCATATGTTCTTCCAACTTGTACATGTACCAGAATATCTCAGCAAACATCATCCTTCCTTGATACTCTTAAGATTCTTTTTCCCTTACACACAACATTCAAATGAGTATCACTGCATAAGATTTTTCCTAATCTCCAATTATTTGCTGAGAGTACCTTCTCCATGGAAGATCACTGGGTCAAGCAGTACTAGGTCAGGTATTTTTGAGGAACATGAAACAAATTGCCAAATTACCTTGAAAGTAGGGTTTTACTCTACATATATTCTGCAATATGTGAAAGTGTTTATCATGTTTTATTATTTTGATAATATATTATATTTATTTTTCTTACTTTACCTCACTTTGATTACTAATCAAGTCAAACCTATTTACCCATAGTTTTTCCTTCTTTGTAAGATTTCTATTTGTGTTACTGCCTATTTGCTAATTGGGATCACAAGGTTTTTCTTAAAGATTTGGAAGAGCTTTGCAGTCCAGGACTGTGATCTCAATTTTTTCCAACCAGATGGTGTTCTGCCTTTTAGATTTCAGTGCATTCCTTTGGATCATGTAGAAATTTTAAATGTTTATGTCCTTTACTGCGTTGTTTTGTACATGCTTTTAAAAGCACATCCTAATATTGGTGTTCTGTAATTAGTCATTTGTATTTTTATTTATATTTCTTATTTAAGCTAGGCCCAGTACGTATGAAATTTTTTCTTAGTGATGAGAGTGGTGTGAGACAAAGATTTCAGATTCCTTTTTCTCCATAAATAGCTAGCCACTTGTCCTAACAATTTATTAATCCTTCCCTTTTCCACTGCCTGTGACATTTCTTTCATTATTAGTAAAATGAACTTTGTATATATTTAATTCTAGGCTATCTCTTTTTCTTCTTTGATATGTCTATCTCATCTTAAGATGTTGTATACCATCTTAACTATTCTGCTTTATATTTTAAGAAGAAATAAACTTTAAAAACAGTTTATGGCAAGTCAGCATAAATTACTTGGCTTCATTTGGAGTAGAAATACTGAGCATCGATCTTCATATTCAAAAAAGTTAGTTCAGGGATCTATGCAATCAAGTAAAGACTTTTCATACATAGTGAATCTGAGGTACTTTTCTTTAAAAGAAGGAGGTCCCTTAATAGTTGTAGTGTTCCAAACCCACATCAGCAAGAGAAGAAAAGCTTGGCCATGCCTTTCCCTGCTAACTCTGTCTGACCACCTTTCACGCCGTGACTCCCATGGTGATGGAGGTCTCTTCCTTCTCCTAAGTGATCAGCCATGCCAAGGGATTATTATGATGCTTGAAATTTTAATCTTTAGGGACATCGCCACAGTGGTGTTCTTAGACGTATCTCCCAAATTGCTTTCCATTTAACCTTTTCAATACATGCTTCCTGAGAATGCTTAGCCTTCAAATTAGTTCTTGACCTGCCTGGGTGCCCACATTGCATCCTACAGCTGGAGGGTGTGGTCCTCTCTCCACCATCTCTGTCACCACAGATGGAGAATCCTAGTCACAGACGGGCTCAAAGGCACCAAGTCACTGGTGGCTAAGCCAGGGCTTGAGTCCACCTCTCCTGAATTCTATCTGATTGTTCTCTCAACCCTACCCTCACAGTTTTCATACCTTGCGTTGCTACTGCTTTATTGCCTCACTGAAACTGAGTCATAGCAGTTCCTCTTTATTCAGGGTAGATACGTGTGTTTGCTTATATTGGAAAACGCAAGTACTGCACAGACCAGTCTGCACCCATAATATTAATAGAAGTGTGTTGACAAGCAAAGATATCTTCTCGTTCAGGTAGCTTTCCGTAGAAACACTTGCTCAACATTTCTATCATCAAGAATTTGGGCTTTTTATCTTTAGTTCCCCCTAGCCATTTAAAAATATATGAAAGAATATACTTTATCCATAGGCATGTTTTCCATATCCATATAACTATGTCTCCAGAAGCATTTATAGACAGAAGCTAAGCATATCACTTTCTAAAATTAAGAAAACCTTTTTGGAACTTGAAGAGACTTCTGAAAAGCACTGCATGCAATAAAGCCATAGTGGATTGTTCAAAAACAGGATATCAAAGAAGTGGAGGAAACAATTTTGTGCTACAGAACCAAAACTCTGTAAATTAATATCTGATGATATTCAGGATCTTTAATTTCATGGCATGAAAAGAATCAAATGAAGAAATTCTTATAAATATTTCTATCTTCTTTTTTAAATTTAAAGGTATCTGCTAATATGAATATACCACCTGGGCTTTACTCCAAAGTTTGTTTCTTTATATAAATCGAGAAAAGTGCATTTAATTTCACAAATACTCCTCATTCTCTGTAATTAAAAATATATACATATAATTTATTCTTATGAAATTGAATATATAAAACAGAAAAATCCTAAACAGACCTTTCTATATAATATGTAAAATCTTCAGATACTTTTTGATTGGAACAATAACATTTCAATGGAAAAGTTTTCAAACAAAACATGACACTAGAGACACATACTCAGATCTTAAATCACTTGAAAAATGTAGGTGTAAGGGAAAAAGTTACAGGTAATAATATTTAATGGTTGTGAGAAATACCAGCCAAAAACAAATAGTGTTCTCTAGAGAAAATAGCTTTGAGGCAGACAGAAGAGAAATGAGGTGTGATCCTTAGTGAGGTTTTTAGAAATAAGGCAACAGTAATAGCAGAGAAAGAATTAAAGAGAAGATTAAATCAGAGAATAGTATAAAAGAGATCCCCAAATTCTTCCTCGATCGATCTGATAGAACAGGAAGGCATAAGAATACATTTCTCCAAAGCAAGAATGATGATCTTTGGCCAACATGAGATTGTTTCCATGGATGGGAGCTAAAGAAAGGCATCAGTCAGTGGCAGCTTAGATGGGAAACCATCCTGCGCTGTGGCTCTGGTCCGGGGTGAGAGCCTTAAGAGCCATCATGAAAGCCAGTGCCCCTATTTGAAGGTTCTTAAGCTTCCTTAATATAGAAAATAGACCATTTAAAGCACAGATACCTTAAAGAATGGGAGTTTCTAAGTTAACTGTGGCTAATATAGAACAGAAAAAGTTCCAAACTGATAATCATAGACAATTTTACATTACGTAAGATCAAAGATTTAGGACATCCCATCAGTAAGACTTCAGACATCAAGCTCATGTGCAGTGAATAAAGTAAAAGGTGATCACCAGTGAGAACAAACCGAGATCGTTCCTTACTGTTAAGTGTTACTGAATATAATATAGATTGTATCTTCTAAAATAAACTGTAAGAAAATGAATCCCCTTATCAAACACAACTCAAGTTTTTTTTACTGGAATTCATGATACAAGCGCATTACTGCCACCTGATGGTGATACACCTAAATTGCAGGAGTAGTATTTAACTTTCCAGCTAATCTGTTTATGACATTAAGCACTAAAATTTATTGTTTTTATTCCTAAAAAAAAGTCAGTAAAATTGTTGAATCTAGAACTGGACATCACCTTAAAGTTTGTTTATTATAACCTCCTCACCTTACAGGTGAGTAAATAAAACTATAAAGGTTAAGTCTGTTCATTGTTACAACAGTTAGTGACAAAGATAGAAAAGGGACCATCTACAAGTACATATAAATGCTTATATTGACTATTAAAAGAATTACATTTTTTTTTACTACCATCTGTGAAGGATTCTCTTCCCTGTCTTTCTTCAACTGATTATCTCATTAACAGGCAGACACTCATAAATTTAAACCCTTTCATTTACAATCACTGTTGTAGAATGGAAAAGACTTTTTGTGTGCCTGAGACTGATAAATTATTGTACCCTGTGTACCATTCTTCTATGTATACTTCTTCACCCCTTGCCAATACCTCCTACTTCTCTTATTCAAATACCCTTGAACTTTAATTTGGTTGCTCTGAGTCTGTAGACAACTTCCTAAATGAAAAGCTGAAAAAGAATAAAAATGAGCATGAGTAACAACATATATGTAAATTTGAAAACATGAATGTGACTCAGTATTCACTGTATGGCCAGCACTGAAGCAGGTACAGAGACTCATCAGCTGATCACCTCAAGAAGCCACAGATAGAATGCACACATTGTCTTAGACATTTGCAAGAGGGAATGAGTGAGGAAAACCTGAGGAAGGAAACTCATACATAGAGCCAGTACCCATGACTCCAGATAGGGCCAAGGTCAGTTGTGAACAGCTTTGTTAGCTACAGTCTCTAAGGAGCTTTGAGCTTTATCCCAAGGGCAATGGAAAGCTCATGAAGAGTTTATAGCAAGAAAATAACATGACCAGATTTATGTTTTGGAAAAATGCATCTTGTTTGAATGTGATGAATAGAGAAAGAGTGGTCAGAGGAGTGAGTGGTAAGACAGATGCCTAGAATGGTGCCTGGCAAAAAAAAAACCAAAGAGGTGATTGATGAATGGCTGCTCAGTGTTCATAGTGTCAGAGAGACCAATCATGATTCTGTTGCAGAAACCCAGGCTGGAGAAGGCTTTCCTGGATCAGCATGATAGCTCTTGGTGGATTGTGCATTAGGATTGTGTCCAACACAAGTCTGCAAAACTAAGAAAATCCTATGCATTTATGTTGCATTCTGAATCCAGAACAAAGAAAAAGTTCTCAATTTTATTTGACAAGACAGCATTTCCCTTTTGGCAGTTTCCTTTCTTGAATATATTGCACTCTTTTACCACTAAAGTTGTATTATTTCCGAGCTGGCAGTTTTGCCGATGGCTTTTGTGCTTTGGAAGGCTTGCCCATACGTTATCTGCATTTGGCAACACACATTTCTTCTCTCATTCTTCACAGCAAGGTTCAAGCACATAAGCTTTGTAATTACTAACATCCAGGAGAGGAAGAGATTGGAAAACAAATGTGTGAGAATAAACAGATGCCCACCTGGTGAGTTATTGCAGAGCATTTCTGCTAATTGATGGCATTATCATCCCAAGTTTTGACAGATCGACTTGGGTAGGATCCAAAATACTCACTGTCACTGAAAATAGTTCCTTGGGGGGAAATTACATGTTTCTGGCAACACCAGGCTATGCACAGACAAGGCACACGAAGAGGTGATTTATTAATCCATAACTTTTCCATAATAATCATTAATGCATTAGATCTATACTAATTTATAGATACTTCCAGTAGAGAATGAAGCTTTCCACCCCCTTGTTAATCCAGGGTCCTTATAGCTTAGTTTCAGATCTGTCTGTGATTTCTCAGAACAGGTAACAACCGTTTTCCTTTTTTGCTGAATTTATTGTAGAGGTATGTAGCCTCCTGTAATGCAAAATGCTCAGGCTTCATCATCATACTAATTTAAGTTTAAATTCAAATCTTGGGACACTTCAGCTTGGCCACTGTGTGCAAGTTGTCAAACTTTTCAGAGTCTGACTTTCTCCTATCTTGTAAGCAACAACCACAATCTCAAGTGCTTGTGGAGTTTAATTAGATGGTTTATGTTAAAAAATCTAGCACACTGCTAGATACATAAAAGAGGTTAACAAAAGTTATGTAATATATACATTCGTGACTATTCTATCAAATCAAAAAAGTTCTCCTAAGATATTTCTGTCATATTTAAGACATTAGTTGAGCTAAATGTATTTTAACATAGGAGCTCAAAGATAAGCAGACTGGTGTTGCTTGAATTCTGTATTACTACTTGGAAGATTTCATTAAATTCTTTAAAAGTGACACAAACTTCTGCATTTGTCATTCATGATATATACACTAAGCCTCATTTAACTAAGATAAAAATACTAATTTGAAATGTTTGGGATATTAGCTGCAATCAGGTGTGTTTTTCCACTTTCTCTTTTCTCGTTACCAGTAGGTTGCAGGTAAGTTTTCATCAGTACTGTTGCTGATGATAAACAATCTTGGGAAGCTCTCACGTGAGCCCCCGTGCTAAGAGCGTAGGAACTCAGACCTAGATTTGATCTTCAAAGTCACCAGATCATCCTGAGAGTTTAGAGGATCACGTGGCACCATGTCAACCTAAGGGCCCCCTGGAGCACTGGCTCCCATCCAGTGTCCTGAGGACCTCTGGGGGGCTGAGCCACAGCAAGGGGCATGTGTGTCCAGGGGCTCACTAAGCATTGTCTTTAGGAAATCAGTATTTTTTGCTTTTCCAAGGTGTACAGATGCTACAGTGACTATTCAAAAACATGACTGAATTTGAGCAGCGTTTTGTTATACACTCTCTCATCCAACAGTTGTATTGCTCTCATGTGGGACCTTTGGGCATTTTACACGGAGTCCTTGTCCTTGAAGGTCAAGGACACGGAGCAGTAACAGCTTGGAACAGAGAAACTCTGGTACGTCCAGATGGCGTCTGGGGAGACTGCTCACTCAAGTCTGTGCTGGGAAGATGTAAGGAGCAGCTTGATGAAATGCAATGATAAACATGCTAGAGAAAAGCTAGGAAGCGTGCGTGGGCTTGTCATACTGCTGAGGGAAAGGAAAACCAGACCATCTTTAGCCTGCCACCGTGTGCGCTTCGTCACCGGAGCGGCGTCCTCCAGGACCAGGTCACCCGTGGGCGCTCAGCCCCTTCAGCGCTGCTGGGAGGGGCACCGTGGCCGCGGAGAGCGGGCCTCCTGCTTTGAGGGCCCTGCTTCCCGCTGACGCATCTGCCATGCCGCAGGGCTCTCTCCCCAATTTTAAGTGTGCATATATAAGTATAAAGCCCAGTAGAAACAGGTTTTTAAAAAGTACAATAAAACAGGAAAACTTCTGTTGCTATAAAGAAGCACTAAGACCCTAAAGAGCTGAGGGATAAATCTTGATTTTTTTACCAAGAAGCGCATTCCACGAGGGTGAAGGGAAGCTTTCCAGCCAGCAGTGGCCCTGGAGAGCCATTGGCTAAGTCCTGACTCAGGCCCCAAGCCAGGGACTCGGGCAGCTGTGTATTTATATACCTGTAAGGGCTGGGGGCGTGGGGGGCGTGGGGGCCTTTGGGCAACAGCGAGCTCAGCATGCGTCCCAGTCAAAGGAAACACGCAAAACCCAGAGCAGACCATCGCCCCCCGGCTGCCTCTGGCGCAGTTGCTCTCCACACTCAGGAGAAAAAGGTGTCTTTTCAATGGCTCTGCATTTTCAAAACAGATGGGGAGAAAAGTTACAAGAATAATACAAGAACCAGAAAACAGACCTTATTAGTTAAAAAAAAAAAAAGGTAAAGGAGTTGGGGTTATTTAGTCAAGAGAAGAGATACCAAACGAATGGCTAAATAATGGCTTTTAGTAAAAAAAATATGTTGCTGGCAAAATGCAGATCTATTTTTACCACCAAGGCAAAAAAAGAAGTTGCCAGAGAAGCAGGAAAACACATTGAGGGTTGACATGAGGAAGGACTTCCAGGTCACAAGGGATGTCTCCTCTGATTAAAAGGGTATAATCGTTCAGCTGCTTACGATACAGTCTGGCTTCAAAGGTGTTTTGCCTCTTATTTTGAAAAGATTAAATATTTGTTGGTCCTTTGTTCCCAAATAAAAAGGCCCACATGTTTTGCTTTTGCTTGTCTTAAAATGACCACAAAGAATCAGAAAAATTGATCGACTGGCTTCCATACTGAGTAATTTTCCTGAATTCTCCAAAAATAAACATTCTTTAAATCTCCCTGAAAATAGAAGATTCTATCTTAAGTATTTAAGCTTTTGGGAAACATATCTGCAAAATAAGAAATGTATGTGCCTATGCTAAGAGCTTAAAACTTTAAAAGGTTAACAGACCTTTTCCTGTGTGGTGTGCTTCACCTTGTATGCATACATACACACACACACACACACTGAGTCACTCACACAGTCACATGCACACTCACAGGCACTCACACACACACTCACAGGCACACTGACTAAATCTAAAGTGCTGTCAAAAATCTCCAGCCATTGGAAAAATGACAAATTCATTCAGTGTGCTTCTGTTTTCACATCTACCCTTGTGTAATTATTTAGGAAAGACCTTACTTGAATATTAACACATCAAAATGAACCTGCGCTGAAACCTAAGATCTGTGAGATGCAGAGCCCCTACTGAAATCAAAGCACCATGCTTCTCACCTCAACCAGAATTTACACAGAAATTTGAGTGCAAACAGAGCCCCCACATGAGTTTGCTAATTGAATCCTTCCCCAGACTGTGGCTATTAAGTGGCTTTGGTTTTTATCCCTGATAGATAATCTTGGGGAATTGAGACACCGCTACAGAATTATTCTTTTGAAGAAAAGTAATTTTTTCAATATTAAATTGTTAAGCCTGAGCTCTTTTTCACAACACCAAAAACTATGGCATCAGGGCAGAATCACTGGCAGTTTTTATGGCAGCAATTTCTCATTTTATGTCTTCTTCCCAGCCATGTTATTACTAACACAGGATTAGCAGTGGGTATTAATTCCTGATACAAAGCAAAACAATTCATGTTCTGCCCTCAGTATTACATGGCCATAACCCAATACCTTCCAGATATTGTGCCTGCTTGTAGATATTTAAGATGAAACTGACATTAGCACATGCTCTCTTAGATCTTTTAGGGGAATAGATGAGGAGAAAATCTAAGTGAGCCAGAGGAGAATACAAAATAGGGACTGTGCTGATGGAGAAGAGGAAGGAGTCGCCTGTAAGGGAGAGGCCAAGTTGCTGCCTCTCCATAGGAGCATCATGGCTACCACTGCCTCCTAAGCGCAAGGGGACAGGAGCTGGCTTTGTTCAGTTGAATATTCCAGCTGTAGATCTTAGAAGTCTACCTTCTCAAGTCTGAAAGGGAAAACATTTTCCCCGCTGTCAGTTCCACTGAGGTGGAAGTGAATTCTTCCCTTTCATACCTAACTCTTATGTCAATCTAATGAGTTTTCCTATCTAACCATAGTCTTCCGTAATGTTTGATTTAGCAATTTTTCTTTTATTTGTCAAAAAATGGTGATTGACCTTAATACTTAATTATATGAACCATGACCTATTAAGGAGAAGATTGAAAGAATATTCTAGCTCTATTTCATTTAAGCTTGAAAAAAAATGGGAGCAATAGCTAACTTTTCAATACTTGATCTATCTAACCTCTCAACCATTATCTGACCTGTGGGAACACAGCTCTCCCAATACAGTTGGCCAAATCAAGGGGTCAACCAGTGGCGGCAACGGGCTGGGAGAAGTGAGCAGCATGTTAGACCAGGCGGGAGTCGCCCGCTGCATCCCAGGGAGGGGCCTTTCCCAGGCATCTCGGAGCTGCCATCCCAGACAAGCAGACACCTCCATGGTTGCTGCCACTGGCTACCTCTGCACGGTGGCTTTGACGCCATTCCCCTCCCTGGCCTCCTGCACCAGCTCTTCCTTCAGGACCCTGGCCCTCTGGAGTCGCCCTGCCTCTCTTCCCAGACAGACAGAGGACTCCCTCCTTCCTGCAAGTAGGAGAGCACGATGGCCCGACTCCTCCGCAGCCGGGGATGTGGCCATGGCGCAGGAAGAGGAAGGGGAAATGGAGTGTCCCATCAAAGCATTAGGCATGTGCACGTCAGTGTAGAGCATGCCGAGTACCTGTCAAATCTGTCTTGAAGGTGCTGTGAGAGCTGAAACTTCTAACTGAGGATGCCTTTCAGAGGCACTGTTATCACAAAACATCATCGCCCAAGGCAGAAGTGGCCCAGAAAGCCCAGGGGTGTGGGATCTGGCCCGGTGCCCAGGGAGGCATATCGCCACACTCCCTCCTGGCCCTCTGCTCCACTGATCTCCCGTGGCATGTGCTGGAAATCAATCAATCAGACTCAGGACATCTTGAGGAAGCAGGGCCCAGAAACAATACCAATACTCCTTTCACCCCCACTTTGCTTTTATGTTGTACATTTGAAATATATTTTTAGAAGAATGAATAAAATAGGAGAGATGTGAAAGGCTTTGTGTTGAACTAGGAACATCAGAGCCAGTAAAGTTCCCAGGCAGAACTTCTAAGAAATTGAAGACTGGCTTTCAATTCCTTTGAAATTACTTTCCTTTACCTTCCAGAATATCAACAAACCAAACAAATTAATACGAGAGGAAGGTAAGTCACAGTACCTCATCTAAATAGCTACCAAATAAAACTCTGGGGTCCTATCTATCAATCAGGGCTCCCGTGCTACACAGTTGTGTGATATTGTAATACGTTACAGTGAAAGGGAAAAATTCATCAGCGAGCTCAAGTGAGCAAGTGGCTCCGATAAACAAGCCAGAAGGAAAAGCAGCAAGAAGTCCAGAAAGGATGCCCAGAGCCTGCAGGGGGATCGGGAAAAGCCTCACAGGCTGAAGGGCTGCCTCTCGCCGTCTTCCTCTCCCTCTGTCTCTCCGGCTGCCATTCTCCTTCTCACGCCCCTGGTAGCTGCTTCTCTCTTCTTTGCTCAGAGCTGCTCCGTCTGCCACTCCACAGACAGGCTTTGGCTTCCTCACTGTCCCGGTTCTCAGAACTTCTGCTGGCCCAGGACTTGGTTCTGTGCTCGGGCTGACTTTGACCCTGATTCTATAGGACCTTTTTCCAAAGGACTTGGGTGTCCATGGCCACCAGTGGGCGAGCTGGCCCTGCAGCAGGGGTTTGCTTCTGGCCTAGTAACCTGCAGCCAAGGGAAGAAAGGACAGACATAAAGTATGTATAGGGTCTCCTAGACCTGCCCGTTCAGCGGGTTGTAAGGGCCAAGGCAGCTGTTAAAGAAAGGGCATGGAGGAGAACAAGCTCCAGAGCATAGAGATTACAGCCCACTGCTGTGTTTCACTCGCAACAGTGTCCTGACATGAACCATAATGATAACTCTCATTTGTTGAGTGACATATATACGTATGTCAGGTGCTCTTCTAAAGGCTTTCGGGTCATTCCCTCACGGTATTTTCATAACTGGGAGATAGACACAGCTAATTTTCCCATTTGATAGGTGAGGGAACAGAGCACCAGGGAAATTAAGTTCCCCAAATCAAGCAGCTGATAAATAGGGGAACCTGGAATCAACCTTAGGCACACGGGAGGGGGGCAGGAAGAAGGAAATCAGAAAGAAAAAATATGACCTCCAGCACTGAGACACCTAGATTTTGGCAAACTGTTGCAGGTAGGTAGGTATTTAAGAGAAAAGCATCAACCAGAATGAAAGGAAATCTGCCTGGGGTCATAGATCAACCAAACATTTAGGTCAGAATTTCCATGCCCAAGATAGACGTGCCGTGTGTGAGCTCAGCACGTAGTGTTGTCTGCTGCTCGGAGACCTCTGGCGACAGCCCTGCAGGGCTCAGCGCACCCCCTCCAGGTCCTAGCTGCGCCCTGGCTGTCTGCGGCCTCGCCACCTCCCCCTCCCACTTCCAGGGGCCTCCTGTCTCCCTCATCTTCCAGTCGGCCTGTCCGCAGGTCTCTTTTCATTGGTTAATCAAAACAATAGTTTGATCCTTTCAAATATAACGGAGCATTCCAAACCAGGGTGTGGGACTCCACACCTAAGATAGTCTGTGACCTTCTGCAGACCCCTGCACTCCCCTAGTGTCTGTTAACAATAGAGTGACTGCTGGAGCTACTTCTGAATACGTATGCCTCTCAGGCGTTATTTCAGAACCAGGAAACCCTAGCCCCTAACATTTTCCTGACATTTCTTTCAGTAAACAAAAAGCTCAATGCTCTTTTCCTTTTCTGTGTTCTCCTTTTTTGCTCAGGATGTAATGTTAATGGTTCCAATCCCTCCCCCAAGACCAGTGTGTCATTTAGAAATATTTTTCTCACTAAGTCTTAGCCCATGCTTCTTCTGTTTATATTTAGTCTGATTGTTTCAAATATGGTGGTTTTGCCCCACACTGAGATTTGGATCGATCAGCCATCTTCTTTAAGCAGTGGTCAAATACATGAGCAAAGACACAGAAATAGGAGCCTACGTGGCAAGTTTAGAAAATGGTGTGAAGGTTGACTGGGCCCAACAACATGTTAAGGGTGGAGGAAGAGTGGGAGAGGAGCCAGAAATAGCTGACCAGGGACATTCCTGGAAAACCCAAGGGTGTAGTGAATGACAAAGAGCAAGACACTGGAGCCGGGAATATAGAGGTCTGAGCCGCAGCTCTGCTGCTTGCTAACTGCAGAGCCTCACCTGCCCATGAGAATCACCTGAGCTTCAATTTCTTCTTCTGTAAAAAGGGGAAAATAGGAGAATCTACTTCATTAGGTCAGATTAAGAATTACATGAACTAAACCACCTTAAATTCTTAATCAGTACTGAAAATGTGTTAGCTAATTTTTTATCCTACAAAGCCTTGAATTGAGTATTTTGACAGTCATTTCCCAATGGACCAAATCAAAACTGGGTATCAATCATTCATAACTCATTGAATCACTGAACCTAGACCCAAGTTAGCTTTGTGACCCTGTTATAGTAATTTTGTCAGTTAAGGGCGTGAAGAAGAAGTTAGGCCATATGGCCGCCTCGGTTTGAAACCCTTGATATTCTCAAAGGATGTTCCCGCAAAAGTAGGGAAGGCGTTTGCAGGAAACAGTGCCAGAAAAGTGCGTCTACCTAACAGCTTACTTAACGGTGGCAACGGTACATACCAGCAGTTCACTCAGAAGGTATCGGAGGCACCAGCCCAGTTTGGTATGAAAACTGACTTCATATCTGCGGCCCTATTTTATGTTTAAACTTCCTAAAAAAAAAAAAATCTCAGCATACCGCAAATGCTCAGTCAAGTCTAGTAGATAATTTAAGGCCATACGGTCTTTCTACCCATGTTTAGTTACCTAGGATATACTATTCTACTTTATACAGTCTTTAAGTAGAAAACAACTAGGAACAGTTTTAGTCTTTGGGGACAACTTGAACACAATGGTTTGCTTTTCAGGCCAAGATGAATTTTGAAAAAGGTATGAAAATAATCACTGTTTACTAAATTAGAACATTTGCTCATTCTTCATGGGTAACATCAGTAATATTCAACTCGGGATATTTCACTATTTTCCCTTTTAGTTCCTTTTTTTAGAGTTTCAATGTGACAGGAACTCATGTGATAACATGTTCATCTCTGACTTACCAATCACTTTCAAAACGACTTCCAGTGTAGCTGAGAGATGAACTCATGACAGATTTTTTTTGAAGCTGTGAAAGCAGAAATAGCAATTTTTCTAAACAGAAATTAACCTTGGAACTATCACATCAGCAATTTTATGTAAAAGTCAAAACTAGGGTCCCTAAAATCCCTCCTAGAGGTTGTCCAAGTGAGGCAAAAATGCCTTCTTGGTCCTGTAGGGGAGGGAAAAGTTTTCATCAACATCCCTAGGGTCTTTGCTGGGTCTAAAAAGTAAATTGATGAAGACAGATTAAAGGCAAAAAGCATACAAATATATTTAATGTAAGTTTTACATTTCACAAAAGCCTTCATTAGGAAATGAAGACACAGAGAAACAGACCTCTGTGTTTTTATAGGAAATTGTAATAAACTGGGGGAAACAAAACAAGGCCTGTGGGTTCAGCTTCTTCTCAGTCCCTTTCCTCCAGGCACATGGAAGGGCATCCCTCACCTGCAGGTTTTCTGGCAAGTTTGAGGGATAAGGGGATCAGAATGACCTTCCTGCCTCCTCCGTTTCCTCAGACTCCTTCAGCCTAAAAGGTTCAACATGCTCGAGTGCCATATTTGGGGGTAGCATATCCTGAACGCCATCTGTGCCCACCTTGGTGTGGACATCCTCGGGTCTTCCAAACCCCCCAGATGATTGTCATCCATGGAGCAATGCGCCCTCGGGACAAGTGAGGTGTGTCATTGTGAAATCTGCTCTTGGAGCGCAAAGCCCTCCCTCCAGTGGCAGGTCCCTCCCATCCCTTCCCAGGGCTGGGCAGGGTCCATCTCCCTCCCCCAACCCCACCACACTCACACCTCTGCCCTCTGACCCCCCTTGTAGGGGGAGCAACTCTTGTCCCAGTTCGCTGCCACTAAAGGGTCTCCTGGAATGTGGTATGGTCCATACTGAAAGCAGGGTGGTCGGTCACATAGGTGAGGAGTGGTAAGAGAAGTCATCTTCTGTCCCACAAATCTGTGCTCACGATCTGAGCCACATTTTAATTCTTTTGTTCCCCAGAGCATATGAGAAAGGAAGAGAGGATGGTTTTACGGTTCAACTATTTCTTCTCATAATTTATCATTTTTTTGGCCATGATCCTCTGAATCCATTCTATAAACCCTGAAAGTGTTCATTTTTATTTCATAGGTAGCAGTAATAGATGAACGTACCATTGACAACTTTTAGTAAAACACTAACAACCCCTACTAAAAGGAATAACTTTAATAATTTTTTTATTAAGATATATAAATAAGTATGTATTCATTCACCTAGAACCAACATTCTAGGTAAGGATGTTGTCATGGAGCTTCCTGTAAATGGTTGAAACAATCATCGATGTGTATGGAGCTTTGCAAATCTACCTGTGTTCCCAAATGGGGATCTTCAGTGAAAATCTGTCGACTCAGTAAAGATGTTTATGAAAATCAGGTAAAAAAGCTGTTCAGCATCTGAATCAATTAATTAAATATTTTATAACACAGCTAGTTTTTTTGTATCTTGTAATTATATCCCTAAGAGACCAACATCCTCAGAATAATCTACCAATAATCATTCCTTGATGCATCCAACCATTTTTTAATTGAACACATACTCTATACCAGTTGCCCTTCTAGGCATATTTCAGGCAGAACATTCTCCGTGCTTGGCCTCATGGCATTTATAATACATTAGGGGTATAGAACAAAAAACACAAGTAATCCAGTGGATATATAATTAGAATTCATAATATGGTCTTGGAGGAAAGTATATGGGCACAACAGGGAGAAAAAAAAGTGGCTTTGTTGGAATCTGAAGGCTGGCGCCTTGTGGGCTGGGGTGAAGGAGGAGTCTGCTAGCAGAATAGTTTGGGAGCCGGGAGCTCGTGTAGTAGGTTAACGGAGCCCGAGGGAGGTGCTCAGCCTAAGCCTTGCGGGCAAACGGAAGCACTGCTGAAGGTGACACTTGCTGGTAGAGGTCCTCGGAGGGAAGCTTAGGCAAGGGCTTTGCATTCTATGTGAAATGTTAAGAGATGGCCTGTGTGGGTTTTACGCTTAAATGCTTAGATGTGTGGTCCTGTTGTGTGTATAAAGACTACAGGCGACATGTGAGGCTGAAAGCAGAGATGGAGTGGCTGCCTGCTCCTCGTCTGCCTTCAGGGATCACCTTCACTCATTCCATTGGCTGCCAGGGAAGATGATAAACTGCTCTGCCCCTCGGAATTGTGTTGTTTTGGGACACAGAACTGGATAGAAAAAGACTAATTAATATGACTGCTGCAAGAAATTGTCAGCTCATGAAAAGCTACACCATATTAAAAACTAACATGCTCACATTGCTTATGGGAAACATCTGTCCACAATGTCCGCCGAGGCATCATTTCTTTCCACTTCTTTCCGGCATTGTATTCTGCTTTCTGAAAACCAGTATATCATGAAGTTAGTTACGTAAGCAATAGTACCTAATGACCTTCAAGCCTAAAATTATATTGAAAGACAATGAGCAGTATCTTAAGAGGTGCCTACAATCCTACTGTTTTTTAGAATTTTCAATTTAATTCTTTGGGAAGGGGGAGAATGCCTTCATTGTGAAAATTAAAAATCCACTTCATACAACATTTTTAAGGGAAATGCAAAGCTTGTATTTTTATTAAAAACATAGGGACAAATGATGTGCTCCAACAAGTGTCTCGTTACCATAGCAACTTCTTATCTTTCAACATATCACTTTTACTACTTGGTAGACGTTTCGATAGAGTCCAGACTCAGAGACTTCATTTAAAAAATAAAAACCAGAGCCTCACAAGACATTGACCCAGGGAATTAAGTTCTACAAAACCGGGTAACTTTAGTCTCACAGCAGGAAATGTTATAGTAGTTTTGGTAGTATTTAGTGGTTCTCTATTAGCTAGTAGAAATGCTAAAACTTTTACAACCCAGGATTCTGTAGTTTAATATGTGGCAAATATCCCTGGACTAAGTCCCTCTGAGCTCCTCAGATATTTCATCTATGACAAGCTTAAGGTTTTTTTCAGAAAATATGACTTGTATCTCACTTTGGAAAACTAAGTTGTTTATACTACAAATCAGAGGAGCAAGTCATCTTACTTTGTGATGTGTTCTCCTGTGACTCTGCAGCAACCTAGAGATTTCTGCAAACAAAGGCTTTTAGCCCAGTGTAGGTGGCAATGAGTTTGACACACCAAGAATTTCAAATTAACTCAATGTCTCAAAACATACAACCATTTCAGTCTAAAGAAATGAGAAAATGGCGGGGGGGCGGTGAGAATTCCCTCTTATCAGAAAAGAAAATGTTTGAAGATCATGAGGTCAATAGTATGAATGCTGACTCAACCATACTCTGCCTGCCTTCGGTAATGCATACTCTCTTCCACTAACTGAATTTTCCCGCTAGGGTCGCATTGCATATATCACTTTATATCGTTCAATTAAGTATATTGATATTAATTTACAGTCATTTAAAGGTGACCAATGCAAGTGGGTTTTTTTCCCACTTATTTGTGCAAATGGTAAATCTGGGCTTACAGATCTTTAGGCGCTGTTCCTGTCAACACGTATTTAACCAACATTGGCTCCCACACTCCAGTACCTAAGACCTCCAAAGCACTGGAGGAAGAAAAAATATGACCTTTGAAAAACTTAGTCCAGGGAATAAATATATGAAAAGGAGGAAGAATAGAAAAACGACATGTCAAAAAAAAAGTGTACTGCTTAGATGTCTCTAAGCAACAAAATTGTTTCTAGTAAATGCAGACAGGTAAGGCTGCTTGTTGATCTTTTCAAACATGTCAGTTCCTTTGGTACACAACAGATCAGGAAGTCCTTAGTTTGTGCTATTCCAATTTAACTGGCTAGATCATAAATACAGCTTTGCTTTTAGCCAGTAATACTAGGCAAATATTTCATTGGATGCTTCATCGAATTTAAGAGGGTGTTCCAATATATGCCCAACGGCATGAGTACTATATGCCATTGAAAGGACCCATTCCAACCACCTCTGAGAAATCTTGGTGACGTCACACGGTGGGCTTCACAACTGCTCTGCGGGTCACTCTTACATCAATGTCCTTTCTCCATAGGAAGAAGCTCAGCACTGAGTGACCTTCTGTGAGTCTTCAGCCACCCCATTCCACAACATTTTGAAGAAAATTCACTTGTTCACTTTAATATGAGAGAATGTGAACAGAAAGCCCTATGTGTTTCCAGATCCGTGGTGACCTGGGAAATCCTCATTTTACTTTCAAATAAGCCTTCATTTCGAAAAAAGCAGTTCCCCGATAGATAAGATAATGGAGCATACTCTAATGTATGTCCATGTGACTGCCAGAAAATGCAGTCTGGGTGCAAGGAAGTATCTGGCACAGTCTTATTTATTACAATCTGAAATATATTAATTAAGAGTCTCGCCTTTTGGAATCACAAACCCAACTTCACGTGTTTCTTGAGATTTTGAACTGCAGAGTTGTCCATTTACAAACCTTTGGTTGTGCTGAATGAAATATATAGGCTACATGAGATTGAAACAGAGACACAATAGAATGGAGAAAAATGGCCCAAGGTAAGAATATGCAAAATCCAGAATGTTCAAAATGTTCATTTTACCCTGATGACTTAAAGCGTATACAAATTGTTAAATATGATTGTTGACCAAATTAATGAAGAATATCAAGAGAAACATTTGGTAGATATTAATATGAGACACAGACTTGTGATGAGAATACCAAGAAGACTGCATTTTCTTTATTTTTTCTATTTAGATTAAACCTATATAATTTGACTTATTTTTGTTTTGGGGTTTCTTTTTTGCCATGAATGTTAGGAAATTTAGTGTAAGATTTAATGCACAAAGTAACTAGAAACTATTTGTGCTCTCTTCCTGTTCTTCTGTTTGATTTTTTTCCCTTTCTTTTTTTTTTATCATTGACGTACAATCACTGACATACAATCTCATATTGGTTTCAAGTATACAACCCAGAGGTTCAACAGTTACCCATATTATTAAATCCTCACCCCCACTAGTGCAGTTACTGTCAACATAAGAAGATGTTACAGAATCATTGACTATATTCTCCCTGCTGTACTACCATCCCCATGACCAACTTATATTATGATTGAGAATTTTTGTGCCCCTTTATCCCCCTCACCTTCCCCACCCACCCACCCCAACTCATCCCACATGGTAACCACTAGTCACTTCTCAGTGTCTATGAGTCCACTGCTGTTTTGTTCCTTCTGTTTTGCTCTGTTTTTATATCCCACACATAAGTGAAATCATATAGGGTTTGTCTTTCTCTGCCTGGCTTATTTCACTGATCATAATATCCTCTACCTCCATCCATGTTGTTGCAAATGGTGGATTTCTTTTCTTCTTATGGCTGAATAATATTCCATTGTGTATATGCACCATATGTTCTTTATCCATTCATTTATTGATGGACACTTAGGTTGCTTCCATAGCTTGGCTTCTGTAAATAGTGCTGCAATAAACATAGGGGTGCATATGTCTTTTTCAAACTGGGCTGCTGCATTCTTAGGGTAAATTCCTACAAGTGGAATTCCTGGGTCAAATGGTATTTCTATTTTCAGTGTTTTGAGGAACGTCCGTACTGCTTTTCACAGCAGTTGTACCAATTTACATTCCCAGCAACAGTGTAGGAGGGTTCCCTTTTCTCCACATCCTCGCCAACACTTGTTATTTCTTGCCTTTTGGATTGTGGCCACTCTTACTGATGAGAGGTGATATCTCATTGTGGTTTTGATTTGCATTTCCCTGATGATTAGCAATGTGGAGCATCTTTTCATGTGCCTGTTGGCCATCTGTATGTCTTCCTTGGAAACAAGTATATACAGGTTTTCTGCCATTTTTTAATCAGGTTGTTTGTTTTTCTGGTATTGAGGCATATAATTCTTTATATATTTTCGATGTTAACTCCTTATCAGATAAATCATTTATGAATATATTCTCCCATACTGTAGGTGGCCTTCTTGTTCTGTTGATGGTGTCCTTTGCTGTACAGAAGCTTTTTAGTTTGGTGTAGTCCCACTTGTTCATTTTTGTGTGTGTGTCCCTTGCCCAAGGAGATGTGTCCAGGAAAAAATTGCTCATGCTTATGTTCAAAAGATTTCCCTATGTTTTCTTCTAAGAGTTTTATGGTTTCACATCTTACATTCAAGTCTTTAATCCATTTCAAGTTTACTTTTGTGTACTGAGTTAGACAGTAATACAGTTTCATTCTCTTGCATGTAACTGCCCAGTTTTCCCAACACCAGTTATTGAAGAAGCCATCTTTTCCCGATTGTATATTCATGGTTCCCTTACGGTATATTAATTGACCATATATGCATGGGTTTATATCTAGGCTCTCTATTCTGTTTCGTTGATCTATCTCTCATTTGATTTTTTGTTCTGTGTTGATCTCATTAGATGAATGACCATTTTTCAAATTATCTTAAATCACCTTTGCAAAGGGGTGATATATAAGAAAAAAATGTGCCTTTGTATCACAGAGTTGAACAGAGTTCCTTATGTAGAATGGCAGTTGAAAACACATTTGCCACATAAACTATCAATTTATGGGTGGAGTCATTCATAAATAAAGAGAAAAGATATCAAATAATTTACTGAAAGCAAGTTCATCTGAGAGAAGCAACTATAGTATGTTTTACAACCTTACAACTTTACAAAGGGAATTTTTTTTTAATATGAAATATACCACTTATTCCCAGAAAGACTTATTATCCTTGACTTGGCTTTTGTGTATCTTAGCCAGTCATGACTTTCTGAATCATTTTGAAGATAAACAACATTTGAGCCATGTTTACTGTTACCGATGTAATCAACCACAAAGCTTTGGTTAATTTTTTTAGTTCTTAGTATAATGTAGTTAATCACCTTAGTTAAGACATATGAGCATTTTACCAAAAAAGAAAACCCAGGCCAATAGTCCTTGAAATGAGGTTAAGTAGATCTAATTCATGTTAAACTTAAATTAACCATATGCACCACTACATGATAATGTTCATGCATATGTTGCTTACATTAATTGCTCTCATAAGTTAATTACTATAACACACTTTGGCTTCTGTTCACTTGAAACTTAACAAATGTTCACACCAGCTGTAGCAGTGACTGAAGGAAATAAATGAATAAACCATTGGTTTACTTGTTTAAATTAAATTGGCTACCTCAAGCTGTCCTGTGTCTTAATTTATCAGAAAAGACACTTCGGAAGTGATGGTCATGTAATTCCAATTTTAATCATTGTTTAGCCATACTTAGTTAAGTAACAGAGTCGTGAACCTTTACGTTTATTTCCATCCTCTGCTCGGTATAGTTAATTGCATCACCCTTGGCTGTCGCTTACTTTTATTGTGACAGAATTGATCTGTATTTTTATACAGTCAGACATATATCTGGTCCTTATACGTATATAGACTATGTCATGCTTAATGTCCTTTATGGCCACTTTTAATTGGATATAACGTTCGTGTTTAGAAAGATGATTCATATAGACAAATGACATTTTTTTAATAACAGAACTCATCTTTTATTAAAGCAAGTTTACTTTTTTTATTATATCAGTTTACATTATTTCCCGGAGTCTGTGCCATGTTGGCTAACGTGGTGTGATAATACACTACTACTAGTCTATTTCATATCAAAACCTAAATCTTTCTTTAGGGCTCTTTAAATCACTTCAGTTAAGAATCAAGTTTCAGGATGTTTGGTTAAAGATGGTAGATAGAATGCATGCATTAGCCTCAGATTCCCTTCTGAATCCCAATAAAATGAATATAAAGAGTTTTTTTTAACAACCCTAACTCATTAGGACTCAAGAAACAAAAGAGAGATGCACCCCTGGAAAGCACAGGGACTAGTGGTAACTGACTCAGCAGAACCAGCAAGTTAAATCCTAAATCAGCAGCTGGAAAGGCAAGAAGCCACCTGACTTATATTGTGACTGAAAGGCTCAGGTCTCTCTCCTGGGCACCTCTGGAAGTGGAAGAGAAGCGGGGCTAAAATGAAAGGCCTCTTTTAAGTTTGTTAAGGAGGCAGTTCTGCCCAGAGCCCTGCCCAAGCCCCACACAGCCAGGTGACCAACCCTCCCACACCCTGGCAATGAGGGAAGGTGTGTTCTCTGGAGAGACTTCCAGAGGCTGGTCCCAGGCTCAACTGAGGGAGGAATAGTACACTGAAAACAGAACGGTAAAACTACAGTCAATGTATTATGGGGAACTCCACCCCCCACCTGATTCCCAAGGCATTCACGAAGAGGATCATGCCCCCCAGACACTGGAAGAGCCTTCTCTGGGGAATTTCTGTAGTCTAAAAGGGTAGGAGTCAGCTCCCCATAAAAAGCCCAACCAGACCCCCAGTGCTGAAGGCCCCCAAGCTCCCAATCAGCTTTACTCTCCTCACTGAGATCATAAGGATAGGGAACTGTATGATCTAAGTAACAGAGACGCCGAACCTGGATCCTACCAAAAATACTCTCAACAATATTGGGAGAATGAGAGCTGGGGCACAGAAAGCATGTTTATGTGTGTATCACTTTGATAAAAATAAAAACTAAATTGAAAACTACAATAGGTGGTTACATAGTTCTCATTTTAAGAACAACTTTAAAAAGAATAAGAAAACAGTTGCTCTTCTTTCTTTACCAATTTCCTAGAGTTTGTCCCCTTTATAACTTATTTTCACATGATTGTCGTCTTAAGACCTACATAGCCTGAGGAATTACCATTTTGGGGTGCCTCATCTTACATCATATCCAATAGCTTGAAATACATCTATATCCTGCATTAAATACAAGTTACATGTGGTATAAAAGCTAAGAGGATTTTATAATTTTCCTTTTTTTTATTATTATTGCTTCAAGAAATTCACTTCCCTTATGAGTTATTTGTTAGCACTATCAGTTTTTCTGTACTTTGTTTTAATACTGAAACTGCTTTTTTAAATGCCTGGAAAATGTTTCTTGAAATTCTTAGGCACTAATGTATA
The DNA here is from genome assembly GCA_032199065.1 of Smutsia gigantea. NCBI lineage: Eukaryota > Metazoa > Chordata > Mammalia > Pholidota > Manidae > Smutsia > Smutsia gigantea. Next base: position 136,454 of record JAVSCE010016345.1, read on the forward strand.
ACATTGTTGTAACTAAAAATGTAAGACTGTCAATTGACTATGCTTTATATGAAACACAAATTAATTCTGTTGCCCTGAAATGGGTTTCAGCATGAAAAGAAATGCAGCACCATTCTCGAGTGCCGTTTATGCTCAAAATAAAACAGCAAGAAGGGGGGAAATCTGAATTTTTATAAGCCAATGTACTTTGGAGTATCCTACATGAAAATCACCTTCAGATGCTCAGATTGGAAAGAATTCTAAGCAGAATGTCCTGTTAAGCATTTAAAATTTTTAATTAGATTAGCATTTAGCTTGAGCAGTATTATGAAAAGTGTAAATGAGAGTCAAAGGGGGCTATGAGATTATCGTTCCCCTGCCAGAGTGTGTCATTCTTTGGTATCAGGTTAGCTCCTATGATTCCTTAAAGGGTCCTGGCTTTGCTTCTGGTCAGATCCCATCCATAATTATTTTTTTTATTATTATTAATGTATCATTGATATACACTTTTATGAAGGTTTCACAAGAAAAGCAATGTGGTTATTACATTCGTCCTTATTATCGAGTCACCCTCCCATACCCCATTGCAGTCACTGTCCATCAGTGTAGTAAGATGCCAAAGTCCCTCTTTGTCTTCTCTGAGCTACCCTGTCTTCCCTGTGACCCCACACACACCATGTACACCAATCATGATACTCCACAATCCCCTTCGTCCTCCCTCCCCACCCGTCCTCCCCCACCTCTCCCCTTTAGTAACCACCAGTTCCTTCTTGGAGTCTCTGAGTCTGCTGCTATTTTGTTCCTTCAGTTTTGCTTTATTGTTATACTCCACAAATGAGGGAAATGATTTGGCACTTGTCTTTCTCCACCTGGCTTATTTCACTGAGCATAATATCCTCCAGCTCCATCCATGTTGTTGCAAATGGTAGGATTTTTTTCTTTCTTATGGCTGTATAGTATTCCATTGTGTATATGTACCACCTCTTCTTTGTCCATTCATCTACTCATGGACACTTAGGTTGCTTCCATATCTTGGCTATTGTAAATAGTGCTGCAATAAACATAGGGTGTATATGTCTTTTTGAATCTGAGAAGTTGTATTCTTTGGGTAAATTCCGAGGAGTGGGATTCCTGGGTCAAATGGTAATTCTATTTTTCGTTTTTTGAGGCACCTCCATATTGCTTTCCATAATGGTTGAACTAGCTTACATTCCCACCAGCAGTGTAGGAGGGTTCCCCTTTCTCTGCATCCTCGCCAGCATTTGTTGTTCTTAGTCTTTTGGATGGTGGCCATCCTTACTGGTGTGAGGTGATATCTCATTGTGGTTTTAATTTGCATTTCCCTGATGATTAGTGATGTGGAGCATCTTTTCATGTGTCTGTTGGCCATCTGAATTTCTTCTTTGGAGAACTGTCTCTTCATATCCTCTGCCCATTTTTTAATTGGGTTATTTGCTTTTTGAGTGTTGAGGCATGTGAGTTCTTTATGTATTTTGGATGTTAACCCCTTGTCAGATATGTCATTTACAAATATATTCTCCCATACTGTAGGATGCCTTTTTGTCCTGTTGATGGTGTCCTTTGCCATACAGAAACTTTTTAGTTTGATGTAATCCCATGAGTTCATTTTTGCTTTTGTTTCCCTTGCTTGAGGAAATGCATTCAGGAAGAAGTTGCTCATGCTTATATTCAGAAGATTTTTGCCTATGTTGTCTTCTAAGAGTTTTATAGTTTCATGACTTATGTTCAGGTCTTTGAGCCATTTCGAGTTTACTTTTGTGTATGGGGTTAGACAAATCCAGTTTCATTCTCTTGCATGTAGCTATCCAGTTTTGCCAACACCAGTTGCTGAAGAGGCTTTCATTTCCCCCTTGTATATCCATGGCTCCTTTATCGTATGTTAATTGACCATATATGCTTGGGTTTATATCTGGGCTCTCTAGTCTGTTCCATTGGTCTATGGGTCTGTTCTTGTGCCAGTACCAAATTGTCCTGATTACTGAGGCTTTGTAGTAGAGCTTGAAGTTGGGGCGCATAATCACACACCTCCCCCCGCTTTATTCTTCTTTCTCAGGATTGCTTTGTCTATTTGGGGTCTTTTGTGGTTCTGTATGAATTTTATAACTATTTGCTCTAGTTCATTGAAGAATGCTGTTGGTATTTTGATAGGGATTGCATTGAATCTGTAAATTGCTTTAGGCCAGATGGCCATCCATCTGTAATACTTGCAGGGTGACCATTCCCATTGGCAGGGAGGGAAGTGGGCAGTGGGCAGCGGGGTGCAGGAGAGCAGGCAGCACCCCTATCTCCTTACCTTTCTGGAGATTTGTGCCTTGCCTCTGACCACATTGTATTAGCTCAGTCTGTGCTGTGAGTACCATTTAATGATCTTCTGTCACCTGTCACAGGCAAGTCTACTTGATTATTTCAAATTAGCTTTAGTGATTTGAACAGTACTTGTCTCTCATTCCATAGGCCTCAATCTTGAGAGTATTTTTAATAATAAATAATCATCAGTATAGAAATTAATTGCCTTCTCTTTAAGTTACAAACTCTTCTGGACAATAACAATAACCGTTAGCAGAGGATTTTACAGTTTTTACCATTTTGTTCATCATTATTAGTCCTTGTTTAATTTTTAGACCAGGTCCCTGATCGCATAGAATTTTTTCTTTAAAGAAGTGGTGTGAACAGTAAAGCGAGCAAATAAATGTAATTAAACAAGTAAAGTAATAAATGAAAAACATCTCCCATTAAAAAGATAATCCCAGATAGTCTTAAGTGCAACAACAAGTAAAACTGGGTGTTTTAGGAATGATAGTGTCGACATGCAGAGGAGACCTCCCTTAGTTGGAGTGATTAGGCTTCTCTGAGGAGGTGATGTTTGAAATGAAGACTGAATAACCTGCTGAGTGAAGAGCTGGGGACAGAGTTCCTCGCAGAGCCAGTAGAAAGGCCCTAAATAAATCATAGCAAACCGCGTAGGACAGTGTTGGTGATGATAGCAATGACATTTCTTTTACAAATGAATCTCAAAAACTAAATGCAATGCCCAGGTTCACACAGCAGGAAGTGATCCAGCCCCTAAACCAAAATTTTATAACATTGAGATTTAAAAGGTGACCTGGACTTTGGCCTTGTAGCTGTTATATCAAGGGTGCTCTTAGAGATTTGGCATATCTTTCCAGGCATCCCCTAACTTCACGACTCCATGAGCCCTTTCCCAGCTAGGAGCATGTCCTATGCAGAAGCACCCTAGACTCCTGCTTCATAGGAAGCTGCTCCTCCCCTTTTGTCTGGGTTTCCGTGACCTGCACAGCTCAGCTGTGTCATTTCACTTCACCTATCAGCAATGTCACCTTCTCTGAAAACCTGATTTCAAGCATCCCACCCCCCACCGTTGAAACACTTCCTTGGCCGTCCCCAGGGCCATGATATTGTCAGCCCTTGGGAACCTCAGTCCAGTGGCAACACTTCATGCTGCCATCACCACCCTCGCATGCTCGCCTCCTCTTCACTCATGCGAATTCCATGTGTCTTCCCTATACCACTCCCTTGCAGTCCCCTCTTCACAAAACCCCAACCTTGACTGAACCCAGGTGTTGGCCTTCTCCTACCCTGTGCTGGAGGAACTACACTGCACTTGGGAAAGTCCCGCACTGACTGGTGTCCCTGTGAGTTCATGACTGTCATCTCCAGTGAGTCCTCCAGCCCCTGCTGACGCCCAGGACAGCCGCCTTGAGCCTTCTCACCTGTGTGCCACTCGTTCTTTCCTTTCTGTTCCATCATTCTTACCAGCAGTTCGACATGATTTACTATTTCCCAGTTAAATCAAGAAAGAGCAAAACAAAACAACATCTTAGTCTCAGATTCCCATCCAGCTTCTGCCTACTTGTCTGTTCCTCTTCATAGCAAAACTCCTCAGAGGGGTGCTCTGTGCTTGCCACCACCACCTCCTCCTCAGTTCCCACTCACTCTGGTGCACCCCACTGAGCTTCCACCTCTGCTTTTGCAAAATTCAGAGTCCTCCTGGTGCCAAAGTCAGTGGCATCGCCTCTGTCCTCCTCTTGCTCCACTTCATGGCAGTATTCCTGCAGATGGCCAGCCTCCTTCTAGAAAGTTCTCTCTTGCATTCTGAGACTCCACCCTCCTGGTTTTCTCCATTCTGCTGGAAGAATCTTCTCAGCTTCTTTAATGACTTCTCTTCTCCTACCTACTTCTACACTTGGGAGGACTTAGCACCAGTTCTTTATTTTTAAACTTCTCCTTGATGCTGTGTCGTCAAATTCCATCTCTGTGCAGATAATGCCCTTCATTTCCTTGCTGCCCCAATCTCTCCCCTGAACTCCAGGCTCCCTTCTTACAACCAGAATGTTCCTTACCTGTCTGAGCATCATCTGAAACACAGCACAGCCCAGAAAGAACTTAACATCACCCCCAAAAATGTAATTTCTCTCCTAGTGATGCACATCTCAGTAATGAGCGCTGCTTATACTGACTACAAGCATTCTTGATTCTTCCCTTTCCACATCCAGTCCGTCAGCAAATCCTGTCATTTGACTTCTAAAATATTTCAAGCCTGCCCATCTCTCTAACTCTGTTATTTGTCCCCTCTCCCCACTGCCATTACATGGTCCCATCATTTTTGCCTAGATTATTGCAGTAGCATACTAACTACACTGTTTCCACTCTTGCCTTCTAAACTCCAATCTCCAAACAGCAGCCAAAATAACCTATAAACATGCAAATCAGATTATTACTCTGTTTTATTGAAATCTTCTTGACTTTCTTTTCCCCTTAAAATAAAATCCAACTCCTTACCTCGGCCTGCAAGATAAGGCATGATCGGGTTCTTGCTTCGCTGTGTCTTCCTATTCTTCTACACTTTCCCTCTTCCTCATTCATTTCCAGCCACCTGAACCTTCTATTTCTCAAATACATTAAGCTTGTTTCTGCCTCATGGTCCTTGTACTCCATATGGAAGACCCTTTATGCCTTGCTTTTTTCCCCATTTATATAATCTTTTTTATTATTGAGATAATTGACATATAATTTATATTGGTTCCAGATATAACATAATTATTTGACATTTGTATGTATTGCAAAACTAACAAACAATAAGTTCACATCCATCAGTACATATAGTTACACATTTTCTTCTTGTGATGAGAATTCTTCAAATCTACTCTCTTAGCAACTTTCAAATATACAATATAGTCACCATCCTGTACCTTACATCCCCAGGACTTATACTTGTTTGATAACTGGAAATTTGCACCGTTTGACCCCCTTCACCTATTTCACCCCCCTTCCTCAACTCAAATGTGCCCTTCTTACAAAAGACTTCCATGACCATCTTATCTAAAATAGCATCTCCACTCTCTCAGTATCACATATTCTTTTTTTATTTTCTTCACTGTACACATCGCTCTCAGAAATTCTTACTCCTAGTTAAGAAATGAATAAGGTCTGAGAATCTCATGGATACCATAGTGACTATAGTTAATGACACTGTAATTTATCATTGAAAATTGCTAAGAGAAAAGAATTTAGATGATCTCACCAAAAAAAGAGGTAAAAATGAGAGGTGATGCGTGGATGTGTTAATTAACTCAAAGGGGGAATCCTTTCACAATGTATGCAATCATCATGTACTAAAATACTTTACAACTGTATTTGTCAATTACTCTTCAGTAAAGCTTTAATAAGCTCTATTAAAGCTTCAGTAGAATATTAAAAGTCTGGGAAAAAAAAGAAATTCTTACTCATTTATGGATTTTCTCGTGCATGATATGCCTTCCTGCTAGGATGTCAGCTCCACGAGGGTAGGAAGCCTGTCTGACTTATTCTGGCTTTAGTCCAAGAGCACAGAACAGTGCCTGGTTCATAGCAGACACTCAAGATATATTTATTGTAAAAAGAATGAATGAGTGAAAGATAAGACTCTTCAACTTTAACCTTAAATTTAACTAAAAAATCTGCATGTGGAGTTTTCCTAAATGGAAGGAAAGTAGCACAGAATTAGATGTTGTATTAAAATGGGTCACATGCAAAGTTTGCAGCTGATAAATCTATCATTTTTCCAACCTCTTGCCACTGAAATTCCAACCATGGTGAATATTACATTTTTATAAAATACACAAAATGTATTTTTATAGTTCACAAAATTTTTATATATACCCATATATATTAAATTAATCTGGTTTTATACATTAATAAGTCTACTTAACTCATTAAAATATAAATTCTATAGCAAATTCTTGGCTCTCATCAAAACCTCCTCCTTGCCTCTCTCTTCCTCAACTTATGTTCCCACACATTATTTAATCGCTCTAGACTTTTGTTTCCTCATCCTTGGACACGGTGACTTCTGGTTTTCAAATTCCCTGACTCCATTTTCATGTTGTCCTACAAATGTGTGCGTGTGTCTGCTTCTCTCTGTAACTGCCCCACATTTTCAGTTGTGCCTTTTGCATAATTAGGACATAAGTGTCACTGGAGCTGGGCTGTCAGAGTCCTCAGGGAGTTCAGAGTATAAACAAAACAAGGTGACTCATAGAAACGACAATTCCTATCGATAAATTATACATATACGCTGGGATTTTAAAGGAGTAGAGTAAAATCGTACTGTAGTAATTTATAATAATGCTGTGCAAAAAGGAATTCTAGCTTTAGATGCCCAGAGAAGCTTACCATGCTCACATTTTATTCAAAGGCAACAAGACTTGAAGGTCCTGACAAATCAAGAACTCCGGGGAGGGAGGGAGAAAGCTCTGAAGCGAAAGGACCACTGAGCCTTTACAGGTGCAACCAGATGCGGACTGAGTCCTGGGACAAGAAGTTTCTGCTTCACCAGCAGCAGGGCCAGTTCACAGAAACAACTTGTCTGTCTGACTCAAGAAATGGGGTGCATTTATGAGGATCTCAGAGAAAGAGAGTTCATTAAATTCACCTAGAGATAAGGAAGGTGGGTTGACAGGAAGTGGGGAAAGTCCAGGGGTGGGTGGTTAGTCCAGAGAAGGCTGGTGGATTGGCTGTTGATGATGGTCAGACACTGGTCATGCACCAGGGGGAGGGGGTGGTCCCGGGACCTTCTAGATGCTCCTTGAAATTACCCCATCTGGGAACGTGGAGTCTCTGGTTAACTTTGGCCTGTGCCCATTGACTGAGGACCTCCCCTTGTCTCTCTCCTTCATTCTCCAGCCTTCATGTCACTTAATTTAGGACATTTCAAAATTTTTCCTTACCGGCCTGTGGGATATTCTGTAAGCCCAGGACACAGTCAGCTGCCAGGTGAAGCCAAGTCACTTTGGGCAAGGACCTATGTCACCGTTTGCCTTCACCGACAAGAATGTGCCCTGAGGGACAGGACAATGAACTCCCGGGGCATGTGCCAGCCACAGCCACCTTTAAAAAGGAAAGTCATGCTCATGTCTGCCACAGAATCACAGAGCTGTAAAATATAGCACACGGAAAAATTAAGATAATCTTAATCAAGTTAAGATGTATTTAATAAAAAGTAATTTCCTTCTCTCTTGTCCGCCTTTTAATAATTTTCCCGCATTAGTTTTGTTCAAGTGGGTAAATCATACCTCCTTACTTAAAATGAAGGGCAAGGTTGGACAACCACCAACACAAAGGGGTCCCCAGAGAGCTGAATGTTCTTGAATTTTCCAAACTACAGGAGAAATATGTTTCTGAATCCCTAAATAATATCTTAAGTTCTCCATTTATTTTGCATTTGTAAAATATTTATAAAAATATTTTTTTGTTGTATTACATCAAATAAATCCAAGGTTAAAGGTAGTGGGAGTTTTACTTTTAACTTCTGTATAAAATTTCAAATATATTTATGCAAACCATAAGTCTTCTCCGTACTCCAGCACCTTGCTTTGACTGCAGCGGAGTGAATACTGGCCGTGTAGTCAAAAGGCTTATCTTCATCACCTCCTGCTGGGTGATCTGAGTACATCGTTCATCCTCTCTAGACCTATCTTACTGTTTTCAGAGCATGTAAACCCGCCCTGACCAGCTCACGAGCTGTTCTGGAGAAGAGTGTTTCCATATTAAAGTGCTCAATATATAAACGCAAGATTTGTTAGCAGAAAAGGCTGTGTCCCTAGTACTTGATCAATAGATTGATTGATTAAGACATTGAACAAACTTTTTGAATGCCTACTAGGTGTCCAGCGTTGAGGCTTCAAAGATGAACAGGCCAGAAAGTAGAGTGCTGGCTGCCGAGGGCTGGGCTGGGAGTGGGGCGAGGGCGGGTGGGCCTGGGGTTTCTGTTCGGGCGGTAGAGATGATCTGAAGTGAGGCTGTGATGATGGTCACACGATTCTGTGAATTTACTAATAATCATAGAAATGTGCATTTAAAATTAGTGCATTTTATGGTATGTATGTTGTATTAAAGTAAAGCTTCTTTTCTGAATAAAAAAGACATAGACACTACCCTCAAGAAGCTTATAGTCTAATGGGGAAAACTGACATATACACAAAAAGTGCTACAATGTGCTGGAAAAATATGGATGCTGTTAGCCTATAGTTGTATGTGATTGGAATTTCCAATGATTTAGGTATTTAAAAGTAAACATTCATATACACCTAACATTAGCAATACTGTTTCAAACCCAGAACCTATTTCATGCTCCGTTGAGAGACATACAATACCTAAAATTTGGAAAACAACTCATTAACCCTTATATTTGAACATGTCTTGCATGAGACTTTAAGAAACAAGGCCTTGACACATCTGGAAATGTAGCAGTATTGTCAATTTGACGTTCACTGAGCGTAGCAGAACCCTAGTGTGGCTTGGAGAGCAGGTGGAAGTTAGGCTGAGGATGAAAGGCCAAAGCCAGGCACGCTCGGATCCTTAAACCTGCCCCTGGTGCACACTGCCTGGCGACGGTCGGTCCTGGGTTCGGGCAGGGAAGGGGATGGCAGAGCAGCCGCCCCAGGCCACCGCAGCTGGGAGCTCTGCTTCCACTCGGAAGGAGTGCGTCTGTCCTTACAGTCCATGCTTTCTACTG
>JAVSCE010016346.1:0-16429 GCA_032199065.1 Smutsia gigantea
TGTCTTATGCTTCTAATGACATCTACTTCTTTGCTTAATCTTCACAAACTGTTGTATGTAGTCTCTCTTGGGGTTAATCGGTCTCAATGAAAAATACCTTCACTGCAGGACCCTGTCATGTCTCCCCTTTTCTAACAGTTCCCAAAGACTTTTCATTTCTTGTTTCAAAGAGCTTATTGTCCCTACTGGGATTCCCAATAAGCTCTTATTTCATATCTGATAGTACATAGATCATTGTAATTGTACAGAAACAAATGCAAATTCATGGCATTTCTGGTTTGTACATCAGCTCCTCTTACTTGTAATGCTCACTCTCATGAATTGGTAAGATGTCTACAAAGATTTTCTTAGAATTTTTGTTTAATAATATTAATAATTTATAAAGCCTACAACATTGATAAGAGGATAATATGTACCACTTACATTAAGAATTGAAGAGAAAGGCCATTTTCCCATAATCAATCACCTTTTTGTTCACTCACAAGTTAGGAAGTTATGTGAAGTGGTGGGTGGGATAGGGTTTCTCCTACTCTAGCAAGAATAAGAAACAATAATAAATATAGGCTGCTCAATTTCACAAACCACCTTCTCTGTCTCAGTGGAACCTCTTTCTAACTCCAAAGTTTGATGGGCAAGGATTGTAAGTGGTGATGAGTGGAATATGCCCAAACAGGCTAGATCCTGGAGATGTTGGAACTTGAAAAAAGGACACACAGAACTTCCAGTTTTTGGTCTGGAATATAAAGAACTTGAAAGTCAGCTGTCCCATTCACACACAAAGAGAAAAGCTAAACAAACTGAAAATCAACATCTCATCTTAGATTAAGCAGAGAACTGAGGTAACAGGGCAAACCACTGCCCCCAAAATTTGAGACAGGCAGAGAATCAAAACATATTCACACAGAAGACCAGGAATAGAAAACTCTGTGGGAAGCAGTATTAGGGTAAAAAGAAACTGCAATTTACAAATTGCTGGAGTCTCAAAGTGCAGAAGTTTGATAATTAAAAACTCAAGGAGAGCAAATTTAGTCCCTATGCTTTCATGAGTTTTACCTCCAAGAGCCTACCAGATTCTCACAGTAAAGACTGGAAAAACATTCCCTCTTGCTTCTGTCAGGGGCAGGGGAGTAGCTATTTTTGAAATCTAACAGAGAATTCTGTTCTTCTTAACAAGGCCTGTCCTCAAGGGAAATAGTTTATGAGTGCTTATGGGACAAGAGTTTTAATAGGGCCCAAGTGATTTGGTGGAAGGGAAGTATCAAACTCTAGCTTACTCTAGACTTTTACCTCAACAGAGAAAATCAACAAAACCAAAAACTGGCTCTGAAGAAAATCAATAAAATTGCTAAGTCTCTAGCCAGGCTAACTAAGAAAAAAGAAAATACAAATTACTAATATCAGAAGTGAAAAAGGAGCCATCACTAGTGATCTCATGATATTAAAAGAATAATAAAGGAATATTATGAACAAGTCTGTGCCTAAAAATAACAGGAGAAATGGACCAATTCCTTGAAAGACATGATATACCAAAACTCGTACAAGGAGAAAAACAATCTGAATAGGCATAAATCTACTAAAAATATTGAATCAATAATTAGTAACATGCCCAAACAGAATGTACCCAACACAGATGGATTCACCGGTGAATTCTATCAAGTATTTAGGTAGAATTATACCAATTCTTTATGATCTGTTTGAAAATATAGGAGAGGAAATACTTCCTAACTCATTCTTTGAGAGCAGCATTACTCTAGTACCAAAGCCAGACAAAGACACTGCAAGAAAAGAAAAACCAAAGACCAATATCTCTCTTGAACACAGATTCAAAAATCTTCAACAAAATATTGGCAAATCAAATCCAACAAAGTATAAAAATAGTTATACGCTATGATCAAGTGTGATTTGTTTCAAGTGTATAAAGTTTATTTCTTATGGATAAACTGGAAAACCTGGACTGGATGGCTGATGGAAGAACCAAGTGACACTCAGAGGTCTTGGAGTGTTGAGGTTTATTTTACACTGGCAGGCCCAGAGGGGAGTAATTTCCCAAGGTCTGAGCCCTGAACAAAGGCAAGGGGAACAATATACATCTTTCTGCTTCTGTATCTGCAATATTTCTACATGCACAGCAAGTAGGCAGCAAGCAAAGGAAAAAGGGAGTTTGGGGGAGTGAATGCCTGGAGGAGCAAGGGATGAAGAGGAGTGGGGAACTAGGAGTTTTCTGCTTTCTTTGCTAAAGAAGATAAGCAGAAGGGGGCCACCTGGACTAGATTGCTGACCTTGTAAATATTTCCCTATCAGGTTCAATATTCAAAAATCAATTTATGCAATCCATTATATCAGCAGTCTAAAGAAGAAATATCACATGATAATATCAATGGATCCATAAAAAAGCATTTAACAAAATTCCACACCCATTCATAACTCTCAGAAAACTAGGAATACAAGGAAACTTCCTCAATTTTATAAAGAACATCTACAAAAAAATAGAGCTAGCAATATAATTAATAGTGAAAAACTAGATCTTTTCTCACCAAGATCAAGAACAAGGTAAAGATGTTCACTCTCACCACTCCTCGTTAACATGTACTGGAAGTCCTAACTAATTAATTAAGATAAGAAAAAGAATTAAAAAGTATATGGATAGGCAAGGAAAAAATAAAACTCTCTTCATTTGCAAACAACATGATTGTCTATGTAAAAAATCCCAGCAAATCAACAAAAAACTTCCTGGAATTAATAAGTAATTATAGCAAGGTTTCAGGGTAAAAGGTTAATATATAAATTGTATACATATTATATCTATCTATCTATCTATCTATCTATCTATCTATCTATCTATCTATCTACCTATTACAAAGCCTACTTTGTATATACCAGCAATTAACAACTGGAATTTGAAATTGAAACACAATTCCATTTACACTACCACCAAAAAATGAGATATTTAATTATAAATTTAACAAAATGTGTAAAATATCTGTAAGATGAAAACTATAAAACTCTGATAAACTAAAGTTCTAAATCAATGGAGAGATATTACATGTACATGAATAGGAAGACTCAATATTATTAAGATGTCAGTACTTATAAATTTGATCTACAGATTCAGTGCATTCCCATTCAGTCCTAGCCAGTTATTTTGTAGATATCATCAAACCGATTCTAAAGTTTATATGGAGAGGCAAAATACCAAGAACAAGCATAATAACAAAGGAAAAGAGGACTGACACTACCTGCCTTTGAGATATATTATAAACCTATAGAATCAAGATAGTGTGATATTGGTGAAGAAATAGATGTAGATCAATATAATGGAATAGAGAGACTAGAAATAGATCCATGCATATATAGGCCACTTACAAAAGGAGCTAAAACAATTCAGTGGAAAAAGGTTTGCTTTTCAAAAAAGATTGCTGGAACAACAGGATACCCACATGCAAAAAAAAAAATGAATCTAGACATAGACCTTACACCTTTCACAAAATTAACTCAAAATAAATCATAGACCTAAATGTAAATGGTTCTAGATAAAACTTCTAGAAGATAACCTAGGAGGAATTCTAATTAATCTTGGCTTTGGCAATGACTTATATATACCAAAATACAACCCCCCAAAAAGAAAATATTAGGTTGGACATCAATAAAAATAAAAACTTCTGCTCTGCAAAAGACCCTACTAAAAGAATGAAAAGACAAGTCATGGACTGAGAAAAAAAGATTTGTGAAACACATGTATAATAAAGGATCCAAAATATGCAAACAACTCTTAAAACTCAAAAATACAAAAACAAACAGCCAAATTAAAAAATGGACAAAAAATCTGAATAGATACTTCCTCAAAGAATATATACAGATGCAAATAAGTATAGGAAAAGATGCCCAACATCTTATGTCATTAAGGAATTATAAAATAAAACAATGAGATACCACTACACATATATTAGAAAGTCTATTAATCAAAGGAAAATGGCACTGGCTCCCAATAGTGGAAGTAGTGGCAGACTAGAGCAAATAATTCAGAAATCAGTCAATAAAGCACACAATGAATAGAAAAAATAAGGCACTTCCAAGTAGATCTTGAATCACTTTTATGCATCTCGAGCTCTACTCTCCCCCACTCACTAGCTCCAATGGGGGACGTGACAAAAAGGCAGAAAAATTGAAATTATGGCTTTTATTGTATATTCTCAGTCCAAATATTTTGTAGAAACCCCAAATTATGTAATACTTGTAAGGATACATTTTTATACAAATATTCTCATACACTTAGAACTTGGAATATAGTTGAGGTGATCTATATTCCCTTTTCTCTATATTCTGGGCAATATATGAAATCTGACAAGTTATACTTTCATCAAAGTTATTTTAAATTCAGTTGACAGAAAAGATTATAAAATATATAAAGTAACTCTCATACATGAACTTACTGGATAATGAAAACTGGTTGATAACTTTGGTGTTCATGCTCATTCAATTCACATTCATCCACTGTAGCTAAGTGGTCAAAGTAATGTTTAACTGTAAATAAATACCTAAATAATGAGAGTTCCTCAACAAAGAAATAAATGAAGGAGGATCATGGGTTCACTTTCACTAAAAATAATTAAAATTTAAAATACTCATCTGTCTAAACTAGTTTAGAGATAGTCTCACCTGAAGGCAAGAAAATTGACCAGACAAGCTCTCAAGATATCCAACAAGCCCCAAATCCATGATCTTCCACTAAGTACACATTGATCTGAATGCTTGATCCTTGTGGGTTAGAGCAGGGGAAGAAACAACATTGCCATGTCAATTTAGAGAAATTTGTTTTGATAGCTTTACTCTCCTTTCATTTAATTTTTCCCTTCGGACATTTTCTCATTCCCTTTATTGAGTTTATTTATATAGCAAGCCCATGATATTGAGCTCCTTCCCCTTGGAACCTTTTTAAAGCGATACTGTGATGGCTCAGAAGTTCAAATAGGTTTAAATTAATTTTTGCAACTTGCCTGTGCATGTCAGAGTTCCCCAAACACCTTTTTCAAAATGAATTATTTGATTATTTAAGCCAAGAAACAGAAAACAAAATGAGGAGGAAAAATAAAACTTATGTTCTAAAAAAGAAATCAAACCTCATAAGGTTTTAAATAGTTATTAGTATCAACTCTTTAATAGACAAACAGCATTGGATATGAATCTTATACCAAGCTTTTAGCCCATGGTAGAAATAATATTAACTTGAGATGTGTATCTACCAAGAATTGCATTGATTCTATTTATAATCCATCATCACATGATTTTAAACTTTGTACAATACTATGACATATTATTATATCCAAAAGAACTTATGAATTAAAATCACACTAGCTATCTAGAAGTGCTAAATAAAAAGTGTGTTTTGTTTGTTTACCTTTACTTACTACCTTATTTTTCATTTAGTAATAACTCTTTCAAAAAGAAAGAGGACATATACTTTCAGTAATCTAAACCAAAACATTAAGTGTATATTGTGTGAAACTGATTTCTCTTCTAGTTTTCAGATTTCTAAGAAAAAGCATTTCTAATTTAGACTAATTATAACCTAATGTTGAATTTCCCTTTATTAGATGTTATTTCCCAATCTTTCTTAAAATAATAACAAGCTATGGATGGCAGCGTGAGAGGTGAGACAGACACCTCCTCCCAAAACCACATACAATATGTAAATATAACAAATACATCAAATCCTGAAAGATCAACAGGAAAGAAGGCTGCAGCAGACTGTCTACACCCGGGGAAACCAGCAGACCTCAAGGAAAAGGGTAACATACCAAAGCAATGATCCAGAGGGACACAAGCCCTTCCCCGACTCCAGGTCACCAGAGGGAGGAAGAGAAATGGAGCAGGGAAGGGGTTAAGGCCTAGGACTGCAGAACACCAAGCCATGGATAACTTCTCTGGGAGCATGAACCTATATTACATGGTGCTCTGGAGATTAGGGGTGTTGAAAAACTAAGACAGGCAGAATATTTGGAAAGAGTGAGATTCCAGCCACTTGTGGAAAACAAGGTTCCACATATGGACCACTCTGGGACAAAAGAAAGATGAGCAGTCTAAGAGACTTTCTAACAGTGAGAGGGCTGCTAAAGGGGCAAGGATTGCACAGAGCTTGCTGCTCAGGAAAAGGAGAGGTGGACAAAATTGTCCAGATGCACTCTGCTCAGCAGGTTGGGAACTTTCAGGAGCTTCAGGAGCTCCATCCCCCTGGCTGGCTATGCAGCTATGAAGGCCCCCACCATGATAAGCAGCCCACTGTGACTTCTACCCGGCAAGCACTGGCTCACAAAACAGCTGCCCCTGCCATTGTGGCAGGTGAGCCAGCTCCTGCCTATGGCAGCTACAAGTGCAAAGCAGAGAGGCTTCTCCCTGTGCACTCAGCCCACTGGCCCTGGTAGTGGAGACAGGTATGGCAGCCAGAAAGCAGGAAAAAACTCTTTCCTCCAGACAGGCACCAGTGCTGCTAACCCTGAAACCCCCACCATAGCTCCAGGGGGTGAGCAGCTTCAGAAAGTAGAACTTCTGGGTACTTAGAGGGTGCCACATACAAATATGAAATATCACAGAAACCTGGTTCAAACCCAAATCCCACAAACACCAGAAAGAGAGACAAGTGAAACTGAACTCATCAATATTCCTGAAAGAGGTTTCAAAATAAAAATCATAAACATGCTCATGGAGGTACATAAAAATATTCAATAACTCAGAGAAGAATTCAGAAATGAGATTCAATTATTAGAGAATATAACATCTGAAATGAAACATACAATGGAGGCAAATAAAGCAGATTAGAAGAAGTAAATGAGATAATAAATGAAATAGAAATTAGAGAGGAGGAATACAAAGAAGGTGAGGAACAGAGAAAAAAGAATCTCTGGAATGAAAGAATATTGAGAGAATGTTGTGACCAATCCAAAAGGAACAATATTTGCATTACAGGGTTAACAAAATAAGAAGAGAGAGAAAAAGGGATAGAAAATGTCTTTGAGGAGGTAATTGTTGAAAACTTCCACAATCTGTAGGTTTCTTAACAGACACCTTACAGCCAGAAAGGAGTGGCATGATATATTTAATGCAATGAAACAGAAGGGCCTCAAACCAAGAATACTCTATCTGCAAAGATTATCATTTAAATTTGAAGGAGAGTTTAAACAATTTCCAAATAAGCAAAAGCTGAGAGAATTACCTCCCACAAACCATCTCTACAGGGTATTTTAGAAGGGCTGTAATAGATGGAAGTGTTCCTAAGGCAAAATAGATATCACCAGAACAAATAAAACCATTGTAAAGAAAGGAGACCAATTAATTACTAAGCAGATGCAAAATCAAATCAACCACCCTGAAAGTCAGTCAAGGGATAGATAAAGAGTACAGAATATGATACCTAATATATAAAGAATGGAAAAGGAAGAAAAAGGAGGAAAAAAAAGAACCTTTACATTGTGTTTGTAATAGTATACTAAGTGAGTTAAATTAGACTGTTAGATAGTAAGGAAGTTACCCCTTGAAGTGTTGGTAACCACGAAAGTGAAACCTTCAATGGCAATAAGTACATACCTATCCATAATCACCCTAAATGTAAATAGTCTGAATGCAAGAATCAAAAGACATAGAGTCAATAAATGGATAAAAAAACAAGACCCATTTCTATGCTGCCTATAAGAGACTCACTTCAAACCCAAAGACATACACACACTGAAAATGAAGGGATGGAAAAAGATATTTCATGCAACTAATAGGGAGAAAAAATCAGGAGTTGCAGTACTTGTATCAGACAAAATAGACTTCAAAACAAAGAATGGAAAAGGAGACAAAGAAGGATATTACATAAAGATAAAGGGGTCAGTCCAACAAGAGTATATAACTATTATAAATATCTATGGACCCAACACAGGAGCACCTACATATGTGAAACAAATACTAACAGAATTAAAGGGGGAAATAGTATGCAATGCATTCATTTTAGGAGACTTCAACACACCACTCAGTCCAAAGGACAGATCAACCAGACAGAAAATAAGTAAGGAGACAGGGACTGAACAACACATTAGAAAAGATGGACCTAACAGACATCTACAGAACACTCCACCCAAAAGGAGGAGGATACACATTCTTCTCAAGTGCTCATGGAACATTTTCAAGAACAGATCATACAATAGGCCACAAAAAGGGCCTCAGTAATTCAAAAACATTTAAATTGTACCAACCAGCTTCTCAGACCCCAAAGGTATGAAATTAGAAATAAAATATACAAAGAAAACAAAAAAGCCCACAAACACATGTAGGCTTCACAACATGCTCCTAAATAATCAATGGATCAATGACTAAATAAAAACAGAGATCGAGCAATGTATGGAGACAAATGAAAGCAATAATTCATCACTGCAAAATCTGTGAGACACAGCGAAGGCTGTGCTATGAGGGAAGTATATTGCAATACAGGCCTACCTCAGGAAAGAACAATCCCATATGAGCAGTCTAAACTC
Source organism: Smutsia gigantea (assembly GCA_032199065.1). Taxonomy (NCBI): domain Eukaryota; kingdom Metazoa; phylum Chordata; class Mammalia; order Pholidota; family Manidae; genus Smutsia; species Smutsia gigantea. The sequence continues at coordinate 8,508 of JAVSCE010016346.1, forward strand.
ACAATTAACGAAACTAGAAAAAGAAGAACAAATGAGGCCCAAAGTCAGTAGAAGGAGGGACATAATAAATATTAGAGCAGAAATCAATTAAATCGAGAAGAATAAAACAATAGAAAGAGTCAATGAAAGCAGGAGCTGGTTCTTCATGAAAATAACAACATTGATAAACCCCTAGCCAGACTTATCAAGAAAAAAAGAATCTACACACATAAACAGAATCAGAAAGGAGAAAGTCAAATCACTATGGACACCACAGAAATACAAAGAATTATTAGAGAATACTATGAAAAATTATATGCTAACAAACTGGATAACCTAGAAGAAATCGACAAGTATCTAGAAAAATAAAACCTTCCAAGACTGACTCAGGAAGAAACAGAAAATCTGAACAGACCAATTACAAGCAATGAAATTGAATTGGTAACAAAAACACTACCTAAGAACAAAACTCCTGTACCAGATGGCTTCACCACAGAATTTTATCAAACATTTAGTGAAGAACTAATACCTATCCTCCTTAAATTTTTCCAAAAAGCAGAAGAGGAAGAAACACTTCCAAACTCATTCTTTGAGGCCTGCATCACTGTAATATAAAAACCAGGCAAAGACACTACAAAAAAAGAAAATTACAGACCAGTATCCCTGGTAAACATAGATGCAAAAATACTCAAAAAAATATTAGCAAATCAAATACAAAAATACATCAAAAAGATCATCCATCATGATCAAGTAGGATTTATTCCAGGGATCCAAGGATGGTACAATATTTGAAAGTCCATCAACATCATCCACCACATCAACAAAAAGAAGAAAAAACCACATGATCATCTCCATAGATGCTGAAAAGGCATTTGACAAAATTCAACATCCATTCACAACAAAATGGGTATAGAGGACAAGTACCTCGACATAATAAAGGCCATATATGACAAACCCACAGCCAACATCACACTTAACAGTGAGAGGTGAAAGCTTTTCCTTTAAGATCAGGAACAAGACAAGGATGCCCACCCTCACCAAATTTATTTAACATAGTTCTGGTGATCCTAGCCATGGCAATCAGACAACACAAAGAAATAAAAGGCATCCAGATTGGTATGGAAGAAGTTAAACTGTCACTGTTTGCAGATGACATGATATTGTACATTAAAAACCCTAAAGAATCCACTCCAAACCTATTTTATCTAATATCTGAATTCAGCAAAGTTGTGGGATACAAAATTAATACACAGAAATATATTGCATTCCTATAAAGTAACTATGGACTAGCAGAAAGAGAAATCAGGAAAAGAATTCCATTTACAAGTTCATCAAAAAGAATAAAATACCTCAGAATAAACCTAACCAAGGAGGTGCACGATCTATACCCTGATTACTACAAGATACTCATGAGAGAAATTAAAGAAGATACCAATAAATGGAAATACATCCAGTGCTCATGGATAGGAAGAATTAATATTGTCAAAATGGCCACCCTGCCTAAAGCAATCTACAGATTCAATGCAATCTCTATCAAAATACCAACACCATTCTTCAATGAACTAGAGCAAATTGTTCTAAAATTCATATGGAACCACAAAAGATCCCGAAGAGCCAAAGCAATCCTGAGAAGGAAGAATAAAGCTGAGGGGATTACGCTCCCCAACTTCAAGCTCTACTACAAGCCACAGTAATCAAGTCTATTTGGTACTGGCACAAGAACAGACCCATAGATCAGTGGAACAGAATAGATAACTCAAATATAAACCCATAAATGTATGGTCAATTAATATATGATAAAGGAGCTATGAATATACAATGGGGAAATGACAGCCTCTTTAACAACTGGTGTTGGCAAAACTGGACAGCTACATGCAAGAGAATGAAACTGGGTTATTGTCTAACTCCATACAGAAAAGTAAACTCGAAATGGAACAATGACCTGAATGTAAGTCATGAAACCATAAAACTCTTAGAAAAAAAATCGGCAAAAATCTCTTGAAAATAAACATGAGCAACTTTTTCATGAAAACATAGACAAAATTCTCTTGAATATAAACATGAGCAACTTTTTCCATCTCCTCTGGCAAGGGAAACAAAAGCAAAAATGAACAAATGGGACTACATCAAACTAAAAAGCTTCTGTACAGCAAAGGACACCAACAACAGAACAAAAAGGCTACAGTATGGGAGAATATATCTGTAAATGACATATCCGACAAGGGGTTAACATCCCAAATATATAAAGATCTCACACACCTCAACACCCAAAAAGCAAATAACCCAATTAAAAAAATGGGTGGAGGATATGAACAGACAATTTTCCAAAGAAGAATTTCAGATGAACAATAAGCACATGAAAAGATGCTCTACATCGCTAATTATCAGGGAAACGCAAATTGAAACCACAATGAGATATCACCTCTTACCAGTTAGGATGGCCTACATAGAAAAGACTAGGAACAACAAATGCTGGTGAGGATGTGGAGAAAGGGGAACCCTCCTACACTGTTAGTGGTAATGTAAATTAGTTCAACCATTGTGGAAAGCAATATGGAGGTTCCTCAAAAAACTCAAAATAGAAATACTATTTGACCCAGGAATTCCATTCCTAGGCATTTACCCAAAGAAAGCAAGATCTCAGATTCAAAAAGACATATGCACCCCTATGTTTATCGTAGCACTATTTACAATAGCCAAGTTATGAAGTAACTTAAGTGTCCATCAGTAGATGAATGGATAAAGAAGAGGTGGTACATATACAATGGAATACTATTCAGCCATAAGAAGAAAACAAATCCTTCCATTTGCAACAACATGGGTGGAGCTGGAGGATATTATGCTCAGTGAAATAAGCCAAGGAGAGAAAGACAAGTATGAAATGATTTCCCTCATTTGTCGAGTGTAACAATGAAGCAAAACTGAAGGAACATAACAGCAGCAGACTCACAGACTCCATGAAGGGACTAGCGGTTACCAAAGGGGAGGGCTTGGAGAGGGTGGGAGAAGAGGATTGAGGGGTGTTATGATTAGTACACTTGGTGTAGTGGGGGTCATGGGGAAGACAGTGCAGCACAGAGAAGACAAGTAGTGACTCTGGCATCTTATTACTCTGATGGACAGTGAGTTCAATGGGGTATGTGGGGAACTTGATCATATGGGTGAATGTAGTAACCACAGTGTTTTTCAAGTGAAACCTTCAGAAGTGTGGATATCAATGATACCTTTGTAAAAAAATAAAATAACAAACTATAGCATTATTGATGTGCAACCTCTGGAATTCCCCTGGAAGAAAGCTGAAACTGGCCCCCATGACTGGAGGGCAAAGAGAGACTGAAGAAAGAGGCAGTCCACTCCAGATTGGTAGGTCGCAGTTTTAATAAGCAAGGGAACTTATACACGAGGTTTGTCTTGGTTGGCTGAAGACCATTGATTGCCACACCTGACTGCCAAAATCTTAAAAGTATACAGAAGTCTTAACTGGGTTGAGTCATGTATGCAGTCCAGGTGGTCACCACAATAAATTACTCTCTCAAGGCTAGTCCCTGAACACAGCTTGTAGTGCGGGAATGGTGGGTGGGGCATACATTTCAAGGACTGGGGAGCGGTGAGGAGCCTCCTGTTGGCCACATGCAGCTCACAGGTCACCCAGTCGTCAGGTCCTCTTGATGACCTCCTCTAACAATCATCAAAATGCAAACACACATACACACGCAACAAAATAAGGTATAGAGAGCTAGTACAATAAAGTGAAAATCAAAGACATTAGCATCTAAATGGAAAATAAATAAATTGTAAAGTAGAATAATGATTGGAAAACAGAAATAAAGCAATATTACATGAGTGTCTATACATAGGCCTGTGGCCTAGACTTATTGATTTTTATTAAAAAGAAACATCCATTTAGATACTGTCTGGCCATACATTGATATAATCTCTGTTCAATTTAACTAACGTTTTTGAGTAGTTACAAAGTTGTAGACTCTTTGCTAAACAGCAAAGGCACAAAGAATAACAAATAAGTTAAAAAATTAAGAGGAGGAAACATAGCTAATATATTACTACCAGCAGCATCATAATCACCAATCTACCATATAGTGAATGTTTACTATGTGCTGTAATTTTCACTAATTTTTCACATTTACTAATCACAACCTTATGAGGCACTTATGTTTATTATGCCTGTTTTACAGGTAAGGATACTGGGGTTTAAAGAAATCAGTGAAATTCTCAAGGTAAAAAATAGAGTAAAACAGCAGAACAAAAAGGCATCCCAGTGTATGTGAGAATATATTCTTAAGTGACTCATCTGATAAAGGCTTAACATCCAAAATACGTAAAGAACTCATATGTGTCAACACCCAAAAAGACAAATAACCCAATTAAAAAATGGGAGGAGGACCTTAACAGACATTTCTCCAAAGAAATACAAATGGCCAAGAGACACATGAAAAAACGTTTCACATCGCTAATCACCAGGGAATGCAAATTAAAACCACAATGAAATATCACCTCACACTATTCAAGATGGCCACTACCCAAAAGACAAGAAATAATAAATGCTGACAATGATGTGGAGAAATGGGAAGCCATTTCACACTGTTGGTGTGATTGTAAATTGCTGCAAACACTCTGAAAAGCAGCAGGCAGGTTCCTCAAAAAGCTAAAAATAGAAATACCATTTGACCCAGTAATTGCACTCTGAGAAATTTACACGACGAAAACAAAATCCCTGATTCAAAAAGACATATGCACCTCTCTGTTTATTGTTGCACTATTTGCAATAGCCAAGATATGGAAGGAACCTGTGTGCATTAACAGATGAATGGATGAAGAAGAGGTGGTATGTATACTCAATGGAATATTATTCAGACATAAAAAAGAAAAGAAATCCTCTCATTTGTAACAGCACGGATGCATCTAGAAGATATTATGCTCAGTAAAATAAGCCAAGCAGAGAAAGACAAATACCATGTGATTTTATTTATTTGTAGAGTATAAATACAAAGCAAAACAGAAGGAACAAAATAGCAGTAGACTCATAGACACTGAGATGGTACTACTGGTTACCAAGGGAGAGAGGTTGGAGCAGGTGGGGGGGGGAGGGTGAAGGGGATAAAGGGGCACAATAATTTGCAATCACAATATAGGTTGTTTACAGCGATGGTAGTACAGCATGGAGAATACAGTCAGTGATTCTGTAACATCTTTCTATATTAAGAGGTTGTAAGCGCACTAGAGGGGGCGAGGATTTAATAATATGGGTAACTCTCGAAGCACTGTGTTTCATATTTGAAACCAACATAAGATTATATATAAATGATACTTCAGTAACAAAACAAAATAGACTGAAACTAGATCTGTCTGAATCCATGTGGCAATTTGTCATAGTATAGTACCTGGTATATATAGAAAACATTCCTTATCATTTTTACCATGCTTATTATTATTCCTCTTATTGTTTTATTATAGAAGTATTATAAAAATTTAAAAACCTCTTTAGTAATAAATAATGTATATACAGATCTCTGCAGAAGATGACTTGGTAGAATGTTGACTTCTGATTTTTTTTTCCTGCTTACCTATAAATTATTAAGGATATCTATTGAATAAAAAAATTGAAATATCTGATAGTCTGCATAGGACCTTAGAACTGGTTCAAAAGGAACAAATATGCTACTCCACTACCCAGATTGGTGAATTTTAATTGTTATTATCAATATTGTCAATGTCATTATATCTTTTGAAATGGCACCCTATTTTGATACCTTGTAGCTAGCATTTACATTTGGCAAGGTGAAAATATAAAAGCTTATGTAATTAGTATGTCATTTTATTAAATGCTGAAGGTTTATTTTCACATTTCTTTTAAATAAAAACAAAGACACATTGAAAGTATAAAACAAAGTACAAGGTAAACTGATATCTCTTAAAATGTTAGGAACTCTTTTATTGCATTAAGTAGAAAAGTAGGGAAAGTAATAAAACATATCTAAGCAAAAGAAAAACATATGTAGGGGGAGAGGACATTGAAAAATAATTCAGTATTTAAAATAGATTTTATCATTTTGGAATTACTATCATAATTACTTTAATCTGGAGAAGTTCAAAAACATTCTAGTTTTTCAATTGTTACTGTGTAATTCCTCACTGCTAACATATTTCTGAGTTTCATGCCATCTTATTAAGTGGAATTTAGAAAATTGTGGAGGAAATTTAATCCTTTTGGTCTCTAAAAGAGCTCTTAACAAAGATTTGGAGTCCACTTGTTCATTAATAATAAACTCTCCTCCATCAAGTTATAGAATAAGAAATCATTGGCAGTGACAACACTGCATTGAGTAATTTGAAATTGTTGCCTTCCAGTTGGGCTGATGTGATTAATTAACCCATCAGCAAGCTCAGCTGTCTGATGAACAGTAGCTGTGTAGCACTGAATCTCAAGGAGAACTTGAACTTTTTGAGGATCTTGAACTGAAGTTTCTTCTCAGACAAGTGGCAAAATTGAATTTCAATGAATTGAAAATCAAAGCTTTCTAGACTTTTTAATTTTGTTAGTACAATTTTGTTTCTTTTAATATTTTTCCTCCTAAGTATTACAAGTATGTATCAGATAATATATCTTGAAATCTTTGGAGCTCCATATTTTCCAGAATAAAATTGTTTGCTTTATTTCAAATCAACTTTATTGATGAGGCTCACTTATACTCTATCTTATTAGTAATTGTGCATTACTCTTATCTGTAGTTTATGTATTAAAAATAATAGGAAGAGTATTTTTCAAAGGTATGCAACACAGAAAGAAAAACATGGTGATGTAGAAAGGCAAGGCAAAAACCTCCTTCCAATATCATCTAGAACATGAAAATACAGCAAATACAAGTAGGCCGGAAATCAACCTGAAGACTGTAGAACCGACCACCTACATCTGGGGAAGAGAAGACCCTACAGAAAAGGATAAAGTGACAAAGCCATGATCTCGTAGGACTCAAGCCCTTCCTCCACCCCGGCCCCCAGGGGGGAGGAAGAAGAACGGATCAGGGAGGAAGTAGAGCACCAGGACCCTGAAAGGTATGCAACATGACCTTGTGTACTTGTTATTAAACGTTAGGCTGACAACCAGTGCATAACAGCTATCTGGTGACTTGATGACAATAGAGATATATGGACCATTCCCCAGAGATTTTGATTCAGCCAGACTGATGTAGGGCTATTAACTTTGTTTTGAAAACCATCTCAGGGTTTCTAATGCATAGCTAGATTTGTATGCATAGGGAGCCTTAGTGATGGGTTAAATTTCTTTGAGTAGTGGCATATTCTAATTTAAAATCTATTTTTATGTGTTTGCATCTGTACTTCTATTAAGAATATGCTGAAAATTTTCTATTGAAACTTCAATAATCTGTCTTATTCAGAGGTTCCATCTGATTTATTAATTATAATTGAAACAACACTAACATGGCAATGATTCTAAGTTACTAAGTCAACAAAATGATGCTTCATCTCTCCATGAAGCAAATACATACATTGAAAGTGTCTCATACTGTCCGGAAAAACTCAGTTTAGACACAAGGTCAAAAATAAATGCTACATTGGGTGAAGCAAATGTTCTATCTAATACAATACCACTTTTATAGTACACCTAAAAGTCATTTAATGGGAGAACATAGTCACTATTATCCATAATATCAACCACATTGGAAGAGCAGATTCAATAGAGAGAACATAATTTCTCCTACCAATATAGACCTTGATTTAAAAGTTTTACTTCTGTGACACACACTGTAGGTCAACTAACTCCAATACGCACTTCCTGAAGCTTTATACTTTACTTACCTTCAATCTTTATGAGATAAAAGGTAAATACTTTTTAATCCCAGTCTTACTTGTATCTAAGTGTCAGGTAAAGAGTTCTGGCTAAATAAATATATGTAGATTGCTTG